>VZQC01004543.1:663162-679684 GCA_009823505.1 Rhizomys pruinosus
GTGAGGAATTAGAGATGGCTGAGAAACACCTTAAGAAGTGTTCAACATCACTAATCATTAAGGAAATGCAAATCAAAACCACTCTAAGATATCATCTTACTCCAATAAGACTGGCTAGGATCAAGAAAACAAATGATACCAAGTGCTGGAGAGGTTGTGGGGAAAGGGGAACACTCATCCACTGCTGGTGGGAATGTAAACTTGTGCAGCCACTATGGAAAGCAGTGTGGAGAACCCTTGGAAGACTTGGAATGAACTTGCCCCCCGACCCAGCCATGTATCCTCAAGACTCACCCCACTGCAGATATACATGCATGGTCATGTTTATTTCAGCTCTCTTCACAATAGTAAGGAGCTGGAACCAACCCAAATGCCCCTCAACTGATGAGTGGATAGAGAAAATGTGGTACATCTACACAATGGAGTTCTATGCAGCAGTAAAGAAAGATGACATCATGAGCTTTGCAGGAAAATGGTTGGAGCTAGAGGACATCATGCTGAGTGAAGTAACACAGTCCCAGAAAAACAAACGACGAATGGTATCCCTCATCTGTGGATGCTAGTGCCAATTACCTAGTTGTATTTTTTGTGCATGGCCCCTTGAGCTTTTGTCCAAAGCAGTTGGGAGTGATGCATATTGGAAACAACAACAACAACAACAACAACAACAACAACAACAGAAAGGAGTGCATGAAAAAACTGACTGAAACAGTGAACTTCTGCTCAAAACAGTCAACTTCCTCGTGGAGAATATTGAGAAAGACTGAGAAAGAGATGAAAAGCATGTTTGGCAGATTGCATGAGCTCTGGTGGGGTGGGGGTATGGGGGGTACACAGGTCTAGATTTGATAAAAAAATAAATAAGTAAACTAAAAAAATGAAAAAAAGAGACTGCATCAAAGAACTGACTGAAACGGTGAATCTGGTGGGGGTGGGGATGGGTTTTGGAGGGGAACACGGGTCTAGATTTGATTTGTAACATAATCCTGTAAAAATATATATAACAATAAATTAAAAAATACTATTAAAAAGAGTTTGAAAGGAGATAGCCTTTGTGGCTGAATAGCACCACAGGTTTTTAAACAAAACCCCAGTGCCCATGTGTGGGATACGTCCTATGAGCTGTTGTTCAGGGAGGCTCGAAGGCTCCCAAAACAATACAGGATCTGGACATTCCTCTTACCTGCCCACCAAAACTAAATAATAAGAGCTCATTGCTGAAAACGCCATATACTTGTGTTACAAGATAGAAATCAAGTTGGAACTGGGCTGGAAGCTTCCTTCTTGCTGGGTAGCATTCATAATGCCATAATTTGATGGGGATGAAAAGTCATCAGTGGTGTTACCCTAGCTGTGAACCCTCTGATCAACAATACCGATCTGCAAGGGAATAATGATGTAACTGCTAGTGCAAAAGTGGCCACTATTACATGGGTAGCCAACTGATTTCTGATTGCAATTTATGCCCACTCCACAAGAGGAACTCATATCTGTTATTTTAAACCTGGTTAAAACCCATGGTTAGGGAAGTCAAAGGTCCTAGAGGAGGAAATACTACTGTCGCTTTGCCAAGTGGACATGTTATCAAACTGCTCTTTAAATATGTTTAGATTCATAGATTACTGCTATTCTCAGCCTTGGAGAACCAACCTTCCTTCCTTCCTTCCTTTCTTCCTTCCTTCCTTCCTTCCTTCCTTCCTTCCTTCCTTCCTTCCTTCCTTCCTTCCTTCCTTCCTCTCTCTTTTTACAGTGGATAATAGTTAATGTAGAGGCTTATAACTGGTTAAAGTGCTGAGAACAAGTGACTGCTGAGTGCTCAGCCCTGACTAAGACATCTAGATCACCCCTCTGAGGTCCAGGGAGCCTTGCAGAGGAAGGAGTGGAAAGAATGCAAGAGTTGGAGGATGGGAAAGTGGGAAAGAATGATATAAAATGCTGTCCTCTGGGCATGACATGGTTGTTGTCCCAATGAACTCACAGTAGCAGTAGCTACAGACAAGCCTGCATAAGACTGAGTCCATCAACATTCCATCACAGATGAAGGAAGGGGCTCATAAGGCCTCACTCTTCCCTGAGGAACTATGGGTATGGGCGGTTAAAGGTTATAGGAGGAGTTGTCGTCGTCGTCGTCGTCGTCATCATCATCATAATTCTCCATAGGTAGCCACTGGCACATTGCCCTTGCTCTGTTAAATAACCTCCACCCATATTCATGCAGGCAACCCTAATTAAATGCAGTGAATTATAAAAAGAGACACAAAAATAGGAAAGTAACTCAGGAAGAAGCGGGGTTAGTGGGAGAGGGACAGGAATGAGAGGATAATGTTGAGCAACCTGATGAAAGTACATTTATATAGATATGAAATTATGAATGAATAAATAAATAAGAACTTGATGGTGGGCTATGAATATTACTTCCACCCCAAAGTATTCAGCTTTGGGACTTGCTGGACTCCACAGGGGTCACCCATAGATTTTAGGTCAGGAGCACTGAACAACTGGAAACAAGCCCAAAGAACACAGAAAAAAAAAAATCAAATCTCTAATTTCAGTGATACATGGCCAAATTTCAATCATTCAATTATATATTAGTTTTGTCTGTCTTACACCAGCTGGTACGAAAACAGTAATAGTTAAATTTATTTTTTTTTAGAACCAGTTAGAACAATGATTTGTTTTCTTACTTGCGTAGGGTGCTCTCCCAGGTGCCCCTGGGTACAAGAAAGCTAGGGTGCAAAGTTCAAGGACACTAGCCTTAAACTGATCACTATTTTTGCAAAAACGGTGCATGCTGCTGCTGCTGGTGAACCACTGGAACAGTTTTTCATAATGACCATTTGATTTAAGAGCCAGGGTTTGGAGTCAAGCAAGGTCTATGGTAAAATTTCAGGTCTGCTTTTCCTCAGCTGGGCTTGGAGGAAATTTATTCCTTGCCTTAATATCATTATTTGTAAAATGAACATAGCAACTCCAATGAATATAAAGTCTCAGTGTGGACTAAATTAAGATCATTTGGACAAATGTGCTTTGTTTTCTCAACCTGCTGATCAATGTCCATAATGCAACTTAAATCATGGTGATTAACATACACAGGCAAACAGAGAAACATGGTTGGGTTGGGAATTATCAGTGAAGATTGGGGGTTGGATGGTATGTTCAGGTCAGTGACTGTAAGTGTTCAGAAACACTGTTCTCTACACAAATGTCACAATAGTCTTAAAAAAAACAACAACAAAAAAACCCTACAATGTCTCCTTCTGTAGCCCAGACTAGCCTCAAACTGTCATCTTGCCTCAGCCTCCTAACAGCTGGGATTACAGGCCGTGAGCCACCATGCCCAGTTCACAGAGGGTCATATAATTTGCAATATTAACGTCAGGTGTGGTTTTTGCTGCCTGGGGAGAGGCTGAGTAGGGAGACAGGCACTTTGCCTCTCACCACATGCTGCCGGGTAGTTTTTCCTGCAGAAGCCAACAGCTTGGCAGTATCGGGGACTGGGGATCAGGATCCAGGGGACCAGGGGCCAGGGGGCAGGGGGCGGGGAAAGGGGAAAGGAGCCGGGGCAGGGAGGTGATGCTCACCCTGGTCACAGTGGGTGCTGTACTTGCCCTCTGTACAGGTCTCACAGGCTGTGCCGCTAAAGCCCTGGCCACACTCACACATGCCCGTGCCGTTCACGCCGTCCAGACAGATGCCATTCCCAGAGCACACGTTCTGACCTGTCCCAGGACAGGCTTGGCACTGTGGGCCAAAGAAGCCGGCGCAGCAAGCTCTTGTCTAAAACAGAAGGACTCGGCTGGGGACTCCGGGACTCTGTGTAAACCTACCTGTTTCTTGGACCCCAGAGTTCCTGAGGAGCATACACCGGAGCCCTCTGAGGCCTGGGTGGGGCTCAGCAATTCCCCAGATCACTTTCCAGTCACCCAAGGTTGGGAAGAGGGGAAATATCAGGCAAGTAAGAGATGAGCATGAAGAAGGTGAAGGACGAGCGGCAGGAACAAAGCAAAGAATCACACACATAAGCCTGGCGGGGCTGTGAGGACAGCCCGGGGGAGACTCAAACGGCAAACTCCCTTTTCTTGTAACAGTCTCAAGTAGCTTAGGTTGGCCTTGAATTTATGATCTTCTTCCTCCTGGTTGGGATTATAAGCTAGTGTCCCTGAACAGCTCTAGATAAGAAAGAATAGCACACCAGATGCTGAAGGGGTGGGAGAACCATCAAGCCTTCAGCATTCCAACCCAGGGGTCCTTGTCAATGGATGTTTTTTGATTTACTGAAGGACTGGATCCCTTTGGCATTTTATAAGACTCTCATAGTTCAGGGAAGCCCTGTAGATCTATTTGGCTAAACCTATTCTAATCCAATGCTCCTCAATCCCCTTGGAGGGAAAGGTCTCATTCTCCGAGGAAGAAGCAGGACAGGAAGTTATAAGGTATTTCCTGGAAAATTCTGATGTGACATCTAGAGATCCTGGGTTCTTGGGGTCCCATTTTCTGAAAGACCAAGGAGACATGGTCTTCCCTTAGTGATCACTTCCTTTGTCTCTTGTTTACATTTGGCCAGTTAACTAATGGAATTAGGTTTAATTGGACAGCCTCTAGGAGGGGGGCTTGCCACCTCTCAGACCCTCTATTTCTTCCTTCTAAAACAGAATGCTTTGATTTTTAGCCATTGTAGTTTCTTTGCTATCAAAAGATGACAATGACGGTGAAGATGGTGATGAGGAAGAACACTGACAAAGCATTCTGCATAGTCTAGAGACGACTGAATTTGCCAGCATTACTTAGGATGGTTAGATCATACTCACGATGACAGTTTTCACACACATTGGCTGACAGCCAACGAATACAGATCGCTTCCCCATGAAATAAATGGTGTAGATACATTTCCTCTTCTCATCACCCTATGAAACAGTAAGGAGGGCATCAGCCCTGAGTGAGGAAAACAGATTTCCCATTTCTGTAAATAAGGAAGCAGGTGACTCTTTTCTTTCTCCTAGAAAGGGAAGGCTGCAGCTGCTTGGTGCTGCTTCATAAGATAGAAAACAAACCAAACAGCGTCACAGTGTTGGCTGCAGCATGCCAGATGGAGAAGCCAAACAGTGACACCATAAAGTAGTATTCTAAGAGAACATTTCTCTAGAAGACTAAATCAATTTGGGAATAATCAAAAAATAAACCAGAAAAATGTCCTTCCACCCCTGTATATTCATTAAGCTTGAGCTTCAATATGTTTATTGACTTATATTCTGTCCAGACTAAGAAATAATCGCTTGCTCACAAAGATTTATAAAGCACAGATCAAATTAAAATTCAACTGAGAGACTCAGTATTTTCTTTTACTTATTTAAAAATGTTTCATATAAATTCTTGTAATGGATCTGAGAGTTATAAGATTAATCAAAATCATTGATCCAGACATCCCAGAATATTCATCATTGGTCTCAGTATTCATTTTTATCATAAATTATCATAATTTATGCTATGGAAGGCATGCAAGTACCTATTCTTTGTAATGGTTGTTAGCAGAAGGAGCTTTTGCAGAAAAAAAGAAGCTACTAGAAACAGAGATTGGTAATTAATTCAATGATAACGTTTATTTCTCCCATGTTGGCATCTGTTTCCTTGAGAGTCAGTTGTAACTTTAATTATAAAGAAACCAGGCATGTGGCGTGTATCCGGGTGGCCTATGGTTTGGGACATGGAGTCCATTTTCTCTGATAAAGCATCTTGCTGCTGTCCTTCACTAGTGAGTATAAAAGATGCAGAAAGTGGGCTGGAGAGATGGCCTAGCGGTTAAGAGCGCCGACCGCTCTTAGAGAGGACCCGGGTTCGATCCCCAGCACCCACATGGCGGCCGAGAACCGTCTGAAACTCCAATTCCAGGAGAACTCCAGTTCCAGGGGAATCCGACACCCTCTTCTGACCTCCGCGGCATTGCACGACACGGGTACACAAACCTGCATGCAGACAGTACGTTCATATACATATAGAAATAAATAAAATAAAAAAAAAAGATGCAGAAAGTGAAAAGTACTTTCGTTCATTGCATGTTGGTCTATGGATTCATTTCTACTTACTTATTAATTGACTTTTACCTTGGTCCCTAAAAAAAATGCAATTAAGACTACAAAGATTCGTCCATTAGGGGGAAGGGCTGTGAAATACTATCTTCTGGGTGTGCCATAGCTATTGAAATTAGGATCTCACAGCAGCTGTGATTGGCTGGACTGAGCATACATAAGACTGGGCCTGTCAACAACCAGTCACGAGTGGGGAGGAGCCCATGGAGTCATATCCCTCTCTGGGGAACTATTGGTCATAATGGATTCTGGGGGAGGAGCAGTCACTGTCTTCAGTTGTATAACCACTGCTGAGCCCTCCAGGGACCTGTGGCTAGATCTGTGTCCATGCTCACACAGACAGCCCTGGTTAAACCCAGTAGCTTACAAAACAAACAAAACAGGACACCATACAACATAACAAAACAAAACAAACTGACATGAAGCTGAGAAAGGGGCTTGTAGGGGGAGGGGAGTTGTGGGGAGAGACAAAGAAGGGTGGGAGGCTTGAGTTGACAGAATGTATTATATACATGTGTGGAACTGTGATATTTTATTAATAAAAAATAAAGTGAAATAAAAGTAAAATTTTAAAAATAAATAAAAAGGAGGAAGGGAGCAGAGCATAAGCATCGTCGCTTGCTGCTTCCTGACTGTGGTGCTTTGCGAAGAGCTGCCTCAAGCTCCTGCTTCTGTGTCTTCTCTGCCATGACAGACTGTTATCTTGAACTGCGAGACAAAATAGACACTTTCTCTCTTAAAAAAAAAAGAGGTGTGGGGCTGGAGAGATGGTTCGGCAGTTAAGAGCACTGACTGCTCTTCCAGAGGACCCGGGTTTGAATTCCAGCACCCTCATGGCAGCTAATAGCCATATGTAGTAACTGCAGTTCCAGGGACTCGGATGACTTCTTCTGACCTCTGTGGGCATTGCACAACATGGGTGCACTCATACATGTGCAGGCAATACACTCATACACATTAAAAAAAAGAGGTTCATACCATATAATAAGGTAGAATTAATACCTAAGGAATGAAGGGAGGCAGTGAAAATGAGGTATGCTAGTGATCTGGTTTCTAATTTGGATACCCTCTTTTTTGGAGATTATTTTGCCAAAGACAGGAAAAAATACTTACGAGTGGTTTAGTTCCGAGTGGGCAGACTGTTTGCTGGGAACACGTCCCACACTTTCCCTTTGAAAATGCAGAAACAATAAGATATTCCCAGGTTATTCATTTTAGTGCAAAATGAAACTTTGAATATTAGCCCCAAATTGAAGATTTTAGAATGCAGAACTGAGAATCAGGGGCGAGGCATCTGCTCAACCTCTTTAAGGTTATTTGAGACAAAGACAAACACTTTACTTCAGGTCTTGCATGCCTGAACACTGCTTTACTTCAGGTCTCCCAGGCCTGAATGTTGCTTTTCCTTACAATACTCCTCTGACCTTAATAACTCTTTAACACATGAACATCTTCACTCATTTAAATCTAAATTGCTTTAGCAGCTACTCCATTTGTTGAGCTACTGGAATCTCTGCTTGTTGAACTGGGCCAGATACAGATACTAGTAATGTGTCATACCTAGTACCCTCCTTGGGGGCATGCGGTCTAGCTGAGGGCGGCAGAATCATGATACTCCACAGAAATAACACATACAAGGAGCTAAAGTTAAAAGTGGAAGAAACTCTTGAGTGTTATCTGCTTCTAAAATAGCAGGAGGCCAATGTGTCTAGTTTTTAACTTGGTACCTGCTTGACAGTGTAGTTGTCACTATCCAGAGTTCTGTTTCCAGGGCCAGCCTGCCTGGATCTGAACCTCTTCTCTGCCATTGCTAATGAATGAGTAAAGATGCATCACCTAACCTCTCTGCAGCTCATTTTCCCTCCTGTTAAATGGGAATAGTCATCGTACTTACTTTTAGGGTACTGTGAAGATTAAATGGGTAAATACGAGTGAAATGTTTAGAGTGATACCAAGCTCATATCTAGTACCTAGTAAATATCAGCAGCTGGAGCTGGAGAGATGGCTCAGAAGCTAAGAGCACTGGCTGCTCTTGCAGAGGACCTGGGTTCAGTTTCCAGCACCCACATGATGGCTAAGAACTGTCTATAACTGTAGTCCAGGGGATCCGATAGCCTCTCTGACCTCTTTGGGCATGGAATGACATGGGTGCACTTACATGCATGCAGGTAATATGCCATACACATAAAAAATAAAATAAAATAGTAAAAAACAGCAGTTGTTACTATCTCTAAAAGATCCTATAGAGTCTCACAGACTGCAGTGGAAAGCTTTTATCATTTCATGTCGTGTTGTACTGAATTCATCCATTTCCATACTCTTTCTCTCGTAAACTAGGCTTTGGTAATGCCTGCTGTGGGTGCACCACAAACCCTTCCCTGGCATGCTTTCTTTTTGCAAAGGAGTGAGGCTTTAGAATCCTGCTCTTTCTTCCATGCAGCCCTTCAAATAAGCTTTCCTAGACATAGTAAGTGCAATCTATCACATTAGATGATGAGCCCATGAAGCTGGGATGGTCTTACTCAACAAGTGCAGTCTGATATTCTTATCGGTGCATTATGGATGCTCAGTGAGTAGGCTTTTTTCTTTTTTCAGTTCTGGTGATTGAATCCAGGATCTCATTCCTGTTAGGCAAATGGTGTACCACAGAGCTATGTCCCAATCATAGTAGCGGAGTGGTTTGGGAATTAAACTGCGATACCCTAACAGAAAATTATTAGGCTTAAAAATCACTTTAAAACAAGCCATCATCCATTATTCTTATTGGTCATAGATATAACTTACTCTCAAAATAATGGTGTCATTTTTATCACATCTATTCTTCTGAATTTCCAGAACTTTCCCCAGGCCATGGATCACTCCTTTGTCGGTGGCTACATTGGTGTAGTTTATTGGAGCATCATTTACATACAGCTGTGAACAAGAAAATCAAATATGACTTTAATGAAGTGGCAGTAGCAAACACAGGAAAACAAGGAACAGAGGCTCTCATTGTGACAATAGCGTAGCGTACCTGAAAAGTACCCACTGCCTGCATAAAGCTCTAGCCTGTGAGGGGGGAGCCTGAGTCATCACCCTGCACCTGGAACCAGGTAGCGGGTGATGCTGGGGCACCCACAAAGGCTTTCCCTTTCTGAACCTCAACATTGCCCTTTGTAAAAGGAAGAGTTTGTTCTAGATAATCTGTAGTGTATTTCTATATTATCTTTCAAATCTGTCTTGTCTTTATTATCTTTCAAATGAATTGGTTTATGCTTGTTTGAAAATTACTGCCTCATGATCCTTATGCTCATGCCTATAGGCAAGCCAGCTTTATGAGCATGCTCAGTGTCTTATGGTCTGGTGGTTCACAGGTGTGGATGCTTCTCATAACCGAGGCACAGCACACCCATCCTTTCAGTACGTCTTTATCTCTGGCTAATTTGCAAGGAACACTCAGGAAGGTAAATGACGATGAGGCTAGGAGAAGGATAAAACATTATACTAAGTAGATAATGTATTAGCCTTCAATAAATATGTTAATTTCATAAAATAATACATTGGGAGGTGGAAAGTTGCCTCAGTAGTTAAGAATACTGGCTGCTTTTGTAGAGGACCCAGGTTCGAATCCCAGCATCCACATGGTGACTAACTGTCCATAGCTCCAGTTCCACGGCATTTGACACCCTCTTCTTACCTCCACGGGTACTGCATGACACGGATTCATTTACATACATGCAGACAATTCATTGATACACATAAAATAAAAATAATAAAATAAATATTAAAAGTACATTGGACAACATTACCAACACTTTCTACTGTAGCTATATTAAAATGACCCTATAAGAGCTTACACTTGAATTGCCACTGAATGCTGTAGTCTCTGATGATTGGCTTGTGGTGAACTGGATTTATGTTTGGCTGTTGGGATAAGTTATGGCTGAGCTCCAGAGTGGTGTCTTGAGGTTAATATACACTCAGAAAATCATTAAGAAACTCATTTAATCTCAAACGGTGAGCATAGAATTTCCAGAATTCCAAGGTGCCCAGACATTTTTGAAAACCCAAACAGCAGAACATTTGATGTAATTCTTCTTAATTTGGCATTTAAAGAGACTGAATCATTTCTTTTTTAACAATTTTTTAAATTAATTTTTATTTGTTTCTGTATGTGTATGAATGTACTGTCTGCATGCAAGTCTGTGCACCCGTGTCGTGCAATGCCGCGGAGGTCAGAAGAGGGTCTCGGATTCCCCTGGAACTGGAGTTCTCCTGGAATTGGAGTTACAGACGGTTCTCGGCCGCCATGTGGGTGCTGGGGATCGAACCCAGGTCCTCTGTAAGAGCGGTGGGCGCTCTTAACCGCTAGGCCATCTCTCCAGCCCGAGACTGAATCATTTCTACCATGAGATGTATCCAGAGAATTATGGGTTGCATTAGAAATTTGGTATAAACACACCCACTCAGCTAGAAAGTACTTTCCCTCCTCTTCCATTGTCATGAGAGTCAAAGTAAATGACTGTCAGTAAGAGCAAAGCTTCTGTTGTGTTCATAACTCTTGCTCTAAATCAGGTAATTTCTGGACTAATGGAAAATGAACATTACAGGACTGAAAATGGATTCAATTATCAACATTCAAATATTCATCTCTACATGATGAAATAAGGATGACAGATGAAAAACAAAAAAGTGAAAGAAAATGAAAATTCTCTATCATTAAGGTAATTTCCAACTCTGGAAATATAAGAAAAGGATTTAAAAGGAAAATGTATTTAGGTAGACTCCTAATTCCCAGATGGAGTCAGAGAAAAAATATTTGTAACAAGATTATTCTCCAAGTAATGAAGAAAGGAAAAGACCCCCCTTTAAAATTCTCTAGCTAGATTAAAAAACGTTTACATGAAATTTGATTTATTTCAATGGTGACACAAGTTAATTTTTTTAGATTATACATTTTTATTTTATTTTCAAAAATTATTTTATTATTTTTATTTTATGTGTCTGAGTGTATTGCCTGGATGTAGATAAATATACCCATGTTATACAATGCCTGTGGAGTTCAGAAGAGGGTCTCAGATCCCCTGGAACTAGAATTGGATGCTAGTAGATGCTGGGAACCAAACCTGGGTCTTTTGCAAGAGCAGTGAGTGCTCTTAACTTCTGAGCCAGCTCTCCAGTCCCACATTATACATTTTTAAAAGGGAACAAATAATATTATTGCTTCAAAGTCTTACAATTAAACATTCACTCCAATATAATGCATGTTCTCCCCCCCCATGATCCCTGACCCCTCTCTCTGGTAAGGCATTGCTATTAGCTTAGGCCATTCTGGCCTGGAACTTTCTATGGAGCCTAGATTGGCTTCAAACTTGTGATCCTTCTGCTTCAGCCTCCATACCTCTGGGATTATAGGCATGTGACATACTTGGTTCCTCAGAATCTCTTAAATAATTAAAAAATTGTTGTGAGAATTTATTTTAGAATTATATTGTTTTTTATTAATTTTTTATAGAGTTTTTTTTATTGTTTGAGACAGGGTTTTCCATACCTCAAGCTAGCCTGGAACTTGCTGTGTAGACCAGACTGCCCTCCATCTCACAGAGTTCCACCTGCCTTTGCCTCACAAGTTCTAGGATTAAAGGTGAGTAGCACCGTGCCTGGCTTCAAATTTTCATAGAGTTTTTTTTAAACTTGGCAATTGAAATACATGAATAGAATTTTGTATTGCAAATATAGTAAATATTTAGTCTTGTGAAATCTCTTTTATGAATTCCAACCATTTAAATACTTAAGCATTGTATAATCTAACACTAGAATGCCAGTGTGGTGGTTGACGCAGTCTCTAAGATTATGTAATGGTAATGTTAATTTATTTGGTGGCTGGGCCTTATGCATATCATTAAGTTCCCAATTTCCTGGTGCCAGTGCCACATCTTGCAAGTTAGCTTGAGCAACAGGGTTCCCTTCCATCTTGGAGACTATTTGGAGAATGTTTGAAGACTGTTTGCTGGGTTTGTTGTACCCGTGCTGAAGGGCATCCATGACTGCTGGACTCCAGATATGGCAATTTGCAGGGTTACACTGTTTATCTGAAGGCTAAGCACACAACAAGTGAATAAGTGTTTGACAATGAAGTTTAACCTCTACTTTCTGGTTTAGGAGAAGCAACTGTGTTGATTAAGCTTAGGAAGTACTGGAGCGATTCCTCCAGTGTGGAAGAGTTGAGGGTTGATAGGAGATGAACACTTGCTTCTGAGTTTTGAATGAAATGATGTACCTGATCATTGTGGAGAAAGAAGCCAAGGAGGTAGGAGAAGCCCAGCATGGTCTCCCGGTGCATGCCATTGTGCAAGTCGTTCTTCAGGAGCTTCTCCTCCAGGACTACGTGGTACCGGAGGAGATCTTCCTCCTGTGGCACATATACAATGAAAAGTCAGGCAATAAATCAGCTACTCATCCATGTTCTGGTCCACTGTGCCAACATCATGAGCTTACAAAGAGGAGGGGTGGCTTGTCTAAGTGCAAGACATCAAGGCACAATAGTATTAGAAAGTAGGGTGGGTTATGACTGTGAGAACTTGCAATATTTCTAGCTAGGATGGGCAAGAACAGCTAGATAGGGAATATGGAGAGTGCAAACTGAGGTCCTGGAGAGATGGCTCAGTGGTTAAGAGCACTAGCTGCTTTTGCAGAAGACCTGGGTTCAGTTCCCAACACCCACATGGCAGCTAACAACCATCCATAACCATCCAATGACTCCAGCACTCTTTTCTGGCCTCTGCAGGTATTGGATGACACAGGTGCACTTACATACAAGACACTCATATATAATAAAAATTAAAAAAATTTTTTAAAGTGGCAAGCTGATTTTAAAATGATTTTTTGATACCACAAAAATTCAACATAAAACAAGCTTTAGCAATTAATGTCATAAAATTAAAGATTTATGCATTAAATATAAAATAATATTCATGACAAGAACATGAAAAGTATTCCAAGTATTTTGGTACTATTAAAATGCCCCTGAAAGGCAAATAGATGGCCATGTCCTTCTTAACCTTCCTATCTTCCTAATGTCTTTTCCCAGGCACTACTATTTCCTATGTCTTAACTTCAAACCTGGTGAGCTCAAGACTAAGTTTTATGAGACCAGAAAACATAACACGAGAAGGTCACTAAGTTATCATCTCTCCCCTTCTACCCATGCACATTTATTTATTTATTTATTTATTTATTTATTTATTTATTTATTTTTGGCCTTTTTGAGACAGGGTCTCCCTGTAGCTCCAGCTGGCCTGGAACTCACTCTGTAGACCAGGCTGGCCTTGAACTCACAAAGATCCTCCTGACTCTGCCTCCCAAGTGCTAGGATTAAAGGAGTTCAACTGTCTGAAACTAGAGGTGTAAACTAAACATATGGCAGCTGAGATATGGGGAGATGTGTGTGTGTGTGTGTGTGTGTGTGTGTCTGTATGTGCACATTTCTAGTCTTATTAAACATGCAGATATGGATAAATGGGTTTTGATGAAATCATGAATTGGCATAAGACAAATGGATTGAAAACGTTGCTGGGGCTGGAGAGGCGGCTCAGCAGTTAAGGGTGTGTACTGCTCTTGTAGAGGATATGAGTTCTGTCCCCAGGACTCATGGTCAGACAGCTCACAACTGTCTATACCTCCAGCTCTAGAGGGTTACAAATGCCTCTGGTTTCCAATGGCATCTGCATTCATGTGCACACGCCCCCACACATGTACACACATGCAGAGGAAAAGAAATCTTCAAAAGAAGAACAAAGAAAATGTTGTTTTTGAAGTTCCACAAAATAACTTTCCTGGCTACTGTTCTGGATACCTACCAGACCGGATACCTTCTTCTCCCTGATGTAACTCTCGATGGCGTCGTTATAAGGTGCAAACACAGTGTAAGCATCTGCGTTCTCGATGGCACTTGCCAGATTGTATTGCTGCAAAGGAAAGACATGAGAGCTTGTGAGGGATCCCAGTTCCCAGGGAACCTGATGAGATGGTTATGCAAAGAACGTGGTACTTGCAATGATATAGCCTCGGAAGATGGAATAGTTAGGCATCTGGTCCAGCCGGGTGAGTAGGTTTGGTAAAGAGCTGGTTAAACCTTTTTGGGGGAGCAGCACCTGAGAAAAGAAACCCAAATTTTGTTTAGCACATTTTGGTAGCATTGCTGTTTATTGATACGTACAGAGAGTCCTGTTACCCTGTTTAGGCAGTTAAAGGAATTGGCTCTGAAAATATTTTGATTATTCAGAAAATAAAATTGTTCTAGGATATAGTGACAAGACTGGAAGAAACTTGGAAATGTTAGTTCATTTTTTTTTAATTTTTTTTTATTATTTATTTATTTATTTATTTTTGTATGTGTATGAATGTACTGTCTGCATGCAGGTCTGTGCACCCGTGTCGTGCAATGCCGCGGAGGTCAGAAGAGGGTCTCGGATTCCCCTGGAACTGGAGTTCTCCTGGAATTGGAGTTACAGACGGTTCTTAGCCGCCATGTGGGTGCTGGGGATCGAACCTGGGTCCTCTGCAAGAGCGTCGGTGCTCTTAACCGCTAGGCTATCTCTCCAGCCCCATGTTAGTTCATTTTTAAGTCTTAATTTAGAGAAGATTTCAACTTGTTCAAAAGATTTTATAGACCCCTCTAAGGAACCAATTCTAACTTTCATTAATCTGTCTTGTCAGGGAAGACCCTGCAGGTCTAACTGAAATGCAACAGGCTGCAGTGAAAATCCACTTTACCTTCTTTTGTTTGTTCTTCATTTCTTATCCTTGGAATTTTAAGTATTTCAACCTATGAACCTGAATTTGCCTTGCAAAATGTTTTGCTTATTTCATGCAGTATAATAAAAATAAAGAGATTGCAATTTTACATAAAACAATTAGATTTCTGGTGTGTGTGTGTGTGTGTGCATGCGTGCATGCAGACTGGACAAACAACCCACTACTGAGTCGCTCCCCCACTCTGAGTCTTTTTTTTTTTTTTACCTCTTTCTATTATTATTAATTATTATTATTATTAGTCTTTTTGAGGTAGGGTCTTCCTGTATCCCCAGCTGGTCTGGAGCTCCCTATATAGACCAGGCTAGCCTCTAGCTTACAGAGATCCACCTGCTTCTGTCTCCCAAGTGCTGGGACTACAGGCTGGTACCATCACCTTGGCTTTTTTAAAAATTTTAGTTGAATTTTTGTGTATTTAATACAGAACATCTTAATCATCTTTATACTCTCTTCCTCACTGGCACTCTCCCATAGGCCCCCACCCCCCGAATTTAATGTATTCTGTCATTTGTGTAGCTCCAGCTGCCATGGAACTCTATGTAGATCAGGCCGGCCTCTTACAGAAATCCACCTGCCGAGGGCTGGGATTAAAGGTGCGTGCCTGCACATCTTGTATTCATTCTTATTTTTGAACTGGAGTCTTGCCATGTAGCCAAGACTGGCTTCAAACTCATGGCGTTCCTCCTGAGTCTGCTTAAGAACACTAGGACTACATACAGGCATGTGCCCCTATGCCCCGGTGGACAGCTTTCATTCTACACTGCCACAAACAACATTCAGGGGTAGAAAGCAGCATCCTCGGATTTTGGGTTTCAGTTGTACGGTCTCTCTCCTGCCCTCCCCCTCATCCCCCATTTGCTCAGGCCTTTCACCCACATCATCATCTATTGGACAATAGAGGGTATTAGTTTGCAACTCCAGTACGGTTAATTCACCCTTTGGCTAGGATTAATTATTTCCAGCTTCTCATTCTAGAATCTTTTCCAGTGGCTGAGCATGGATGCAAAAACGTATTTGAGGTCCAACCTCGGTGCTGTGAGGAACTCGGCACGTGCCGGGGAGTCAGCTGCCATATATGGTAATGAAGTCTGGAGCTAGGCACCTTCTCAAGGCATGTCAGGGGTCAGCTGCCATATATGGACATGAAGTCTCAGCCAGGTGCCTCAAGGCATATTGTCAGAGGTCAGCTTCCATATATGGTAATGAAGTCTGGGCCTGGCCGAAGGCAGGAGAGGAAGGAGCAGGGGCAGGCTGCAGACGACCCTCCAGCACACTCTATGCCTATTGGCTGAGGGAGAAGATATGCAAATGAGGTGAGGTCACTTCCTGAGGGGTCTGGGCGCCATTTTTCTTTCGCCACTGCAGGAGGAAGGAGCTGTGTTGCACTGGTGTAAAGAAGCTGACGAGGGTCTCGAGGGTCTCTGAGAGTGAGTGTGGGTGGGGTGTGGTTGGGTACGAGCTGGGGCTGGGCTCGATGAGGCCCGGGTGTGAGGGGCAGGAGGAGGCCCGGGTGTGAGGAGCGGGAGGAGGCCTGGTGTGATGAGCGGGAGGAGGCCTGGATATGAGGGGCAGGAGGAGGCCTGGGTGTGAGGGGCGGGACGAGGCCTGGGTGTGAGGAGCGTGAGGAGGCCCGGGTGTGATGAGCG
>VZQC01004543.1:679721-959474 GCA_009823505.1 Rhizomys pruinosus
TTCCAGATTTTTCTCCTCCCTCCCACCCTCACTAGAGCCCGGGCCCTCCCCTCCAGACCCTCACACACCCGGGCCTCGTCCCTACCCCGGCTGTCACCCCTGGCCTGCCTCCCGCCCCCTCACATCACACCCGGGCCTCCTCATGCTCCTCACACCCGGGCCTCCTCATGCTCCTCACACCCGGGCCTCGTCCCTCCCCTCACACCCGGGCCTCCGCCCGCCCCTCACACCCGGGGCCTTCATCCCGCCCCTCCACCCGGGCCTCCTCATGCTACACTCACAGGAACCTCACACACCTCGGGACTCGTCCCGCCCCTCACACACGGCCCTCCGTTTCGCCCCCCCCACCACCCTCCCCGCCTCCACAGGGCCTCCTCCCGCCCCTCACACCCGGGCCTCCTCCCGCCCCTCACACCCGGGCCTCCTCCCGCCCCTCACACCCGGGCCCCCTCCCCCATCAACTCACTGGCCCCTCCCGCCCTCACAAACTTGGCCGGTCCGCCCGCCCCTCACTCCCGGGCCTCCTCCCGCCCCTCACACCCGGGCCTCCTCCCGCCCCTCACTCCCGGGCCTCCTCCCGCCCCTCACTCCCGGGCCTCGTCCCGCCCCTCACTCCCGGGCCTCCTCAGGGAGGAGGCCCGGGTGTGAGGGGCGGGACGAGGCCCGGGTGTGAGGGGCGGGAGGAGGCCCGGGTGTGAGGGGCGGGAGGAGGCCCGGGTGTGAGGAGCGGGACGAGGCCCGGGTGTGAGGGGCGGGAGGAGGCCTGGGAGTGAGGTGGGGCAAGGGGGCTTGTGAGGAGGACAGGGTGGGCTGAGTGTGATTGAAGGTGGTGCAAGGTATAAGCTGGGGTGGGACTGGAAGATGAGGTGGCCATCCAGTTAGGGACTGGTGCCGGCCAGCATGTGTGCCTGGAGGATGAAGTAAGATGGGGCGGGGTGGGATGTGATAGAAGACAAGGTGGCTGCCGGGTGTGTGACTGGAAGGGGAGGTGGCTGAGCAGTTGGGACTGGAGGACTGGGTGGGGCCGGGCTCTAGGCCAGGGTGGGACTGGAGCAGGTGCTTCTGGGTGTGAGGCGCACAGACAGGGCTCCTACTGTAGAGTGGAGAACAGTGGCATTGAGACAGAGGTTCCATTGTTGCAGGACAAAATATCAACAGGATGTTTCAAAATCCTGTGGACAACGTGGACTTCCTGCGAGGCATGCGGCCCTGGGTGAAAGGCGTTCTCCAGGAGGTCGGTCTCCGCAGCTGCCAAGAGATGCTGAAGAACCTTAAAGGCTGTGGCCCAAGAACCCGGTGGCGCTCTTACACCACGTGGTCAGATGTTTCTCCCCAGGAACTTTCCAAAAAGAAGTTAGGACACGGAACCAAGCTCTACAGCTGCAGTCTCTGCAAGTACTCAACCAATGCGTTTACTTCTTTTGAAAATCACCTTCATTGCTACCATGAAGACCAGGCGGGAGAGCTGCGGGTCTGCTGCTCTGAGTGCTCCTTCCTCTCCAGGCCTGCTGTGGTGAGCAGGCACTTTCGGCTGTTTCACCAGCTGGCTGCAGACGGCCACAACTCCACGGTGAAGGTTGCAGGCAAGGGAAGGTCATCCAGGACTGACATGAAGCGTTTCACGTGTCTAAAATGTAACTTTTCCGATTCATTGTTCTGTAATGTGAAGAAGCACGTGCTGATCACCCATTTTCACTCCTTACTTAACACCTACGTTGGCCTTTGTACTGAAGAAGCCGGTGATGTTCTTTCTGTGGAGAATACTCTGCCACTTAAAGAAAGATACTATTGTAAAAAATGCCAAGCCCATGAGAGCAGCCAGGATGATCTGATGTCCCATGTTTTGATGTCAGGTGTACATAAGGATTTGGAGACTAAGCTGTTATCTGTGATCTCAGAACATAACAAGAGCAGCGGACTTCCAAACCAAACATACATTGCTCCAGAGCCAAACAGAAGTGCCCTGCTCACATCGGCCCCCACAGAGCCACCTTCCTGCCATCTACCCTTGGCACAGAACAGTGCAAGTCTGGCCATGGCTCAGGTAGTAACTGGAGCCCCAGGTACTTCCCGGAGTCTCATTGGTTCATTGCCCACTACTGTGCAGTCCCACATGGCTTTAGTCTCTAACCCTCTGCCTGGGGACCAGACCAGACTCACCCTGCAGTCCTCAGCTGTGTTTTACTCAGGGGGGGCTCCACTTCCTCAGCCTGTAAACCCTCCTGTGCTGCCCCAGAGTCAGCCACTTGGGCCTGTGAGTAAATCTGTTGGAATCAGTGTTCTCCCGATGAACCAAGCCATCCAACGTGAGGTTTTCTCTCTCTCACAGCCCATGAGTCTTACAAGCAGACCAGTGGGCCCTCCTGTGAGACTTGTGGGGCCCAGAAGCAGACCGATGGGATCTGACAGTCTGCCTTCTAGTCTCTCTGTCAGTCCTGGGATTCTGCAGACTACCTTACCAGGAATGATTTCTGTGGGTCAGATGGTTCCGGTGGCAGTCCTGCCTGCAGGTCAGGTGGCCCCTGCTTCTGTGATTCCTGCCCAGACAGTTTGCCAAGTCTTTTGTACAGAGCAAGTGATCCAGTCAGGAGATTTTCATGTAGCTCAGACAGTTCCATCACAGGTTCTCCCCTCTGGCCAGGCAGTGTCCTTTAGGGTTTTCCCTACAGGCCAAGCGGCATCACCTGGGTTGCAGCCCCCCAAACAGCTCACAATTTCAGGTGTTCCTATAAATCAAGGCGTAAGTTCTGCTGTTCTCCAGCTTGGTCAGCCTATGAGATCAGAAGTCCTATCTGCAGGCCCACCAGTGAGGCCCAGTGTGGTGAAGCCTCGTCAGTCTGTTGGCACCAGCATCCTGACTGTAAACCAGAACACAATGTTCCTCAAGTTAGGATCTGTTCTCAGGAAGCTGAATCCAACAGGGATGCAGGTTAATGGGATACCCGTTTATACACTGGGCCCCGTGTGTGTCACTTTGCCTGTTCCTCAGGGTGTTGCCCTTGTGACTGTTACTCCATCCCAAATGCCTATTCAATTCGTGCCCTCTGGCGTAGGCGCACAAGTGTCCAGCACTCAGCCCAGCTTTCCCTCCCTGCAGGGGCTGGTGAGTACTACTAACCAGAGCATATTGGCTCAGGCTACTTCACCTGAGGTGGCTACGAATCTGGTTCTCAGACAGACCAAGCAGTGGAAAACTTGCCCAGTTCGTAATGTGGTCTTCCCTTCTGATGTTTACCAGGCTCATGTGGAAGTGGCTCACAAACAACATGAGTACAACTCCAATGAGAAACTTAAGCCAGAAAAGCTGGCTGTTTGTGCCCCATTTCTGAAGTGGATGAGGGGCAAGACCATGCAGTGCCTCTACTGCAAGTGCCCGGTCTCAGAGCAGGCGTTAATGCACCACTTGCTCAGACATGGCCTGAGATGCTTGTTTTGTCCTTGTTCTTTCCACAGTATCCAGGGTCTCTTGGAGCACAGCAGGATTAAGCACCTTGGGAAGAGGCTATCTTTAGACTATAGCACCTCGGGTTTCCAGTTGAACCTCGATGCTAATGGCGACCTCTTTTTCCCCTATCTTGATTTCATTATCACCCTGCCAAGAGAGAACCTTGAGGAGAGGGAAGTCTGCCTGGCTATCCTCACTGGGATACACTCCAGATCACTGGTGCCCTTATATGTTAAAGTGAGGCCTGAGGGTAAGGTTGTGCCCAGGCTGCCCAGCAAACCAAAGCTGACTTGCCCGTTTTGTTTTAGCACATTTGTGATAGCGGATGCCTACATGTTGCATCTGAGACAGAGACATCATGTCATGTTGATGGTCCCTACTAGGCTCGGGCCTCAGGCCTTCAAATGTGTCTATTGTTCTGGGGTCTATACTAGAGACGTGACCAGGGCAACCATTACTCTCCATTTGCTGCAGTGTAAATGTGCTCCCAAGAACAGTAGCTCAGACGTGCAAGTCCAGTCTAGTTTTGTTGAGAGCAGTGGGAAAGTGATTCTTGGTTCTACCTTCCCCATAAAGAGAAAGTGGCCTAATGGGCATTTGGAGGAAGAAGACCAGAAGGATAGGGAGGAGCCCATGCATTTCTTAAAGGCTGATGCAGCACAGGGTCCAGAGGATAGGACTAGTTCTGTGCTTTCAAAGAGACAAAGGAATGAAAGCATGACCCAGGGACTGGTGGGCAATGATGACTTGCCCCAGGTCCTACCATTGGATCCTAAAAAACACAAATGCTTTTCCTATAAGACAAAAAGCCAATTTCTCAGAGATTTTTTTCATAAGAAACCATATCCTAGCACAAAAGAAATAAAACTGTTGTCTTCATGTTTGAGGATGGAGGAAGCTCATGTGGCTTCATTTTTTGGAAAAGGAAGGTATATTTGCATTAAAACAATGAAGGTCTGCAAGCCTTCTGTACTTCTAGGCTTTAACATGTCTGAACTTAAAAATGTTAAACACAGGTTGACCTTTGAGTCTGAACCACAAAACAGCTTTAAATCCTAGGCAGTAGTTGGTGCTGACTGCACACCCTCCTTTGCTCTGTTGTTGTGTTAGTATCTGTGGTTTTGCAGAGGGTTCTAGGTGCTCAGGAACCAACATTACTTCGATGTACTACTGCCCTTCAATCACTAATAGCTACTCTGTTTTTTGTCATGTAAATTTTTGGTATCCCATATATGCCATGTTTTCCTAGAAGCCTCAATATCACATGGCAAAAACTTGAAATTTATGAATACTTGCCTTTTTGTTTTAGGAAACTTCTTGTTTGTGAACACTTTATTAGCTGAAAATGAGAGCAGTGTTCTGCTTTGAAGGCAGCAGCTAAGAACACAGTCCCTATTTAGAGACTCAAGCCCTGTGATGCTTCTGATTCCCTAAGGACACATTTCTGAGCATTAACATCTGATAATTCTGTAAAAGTTACTTGCTTATGAGATTACACATTTTTTTTCAGGTTCTGAAAGTTTTGCCTGTGTATGAATCCTATTTGAAGTGGAGTGCAGGTTTCAGGCTCAAAGTGAAGGGGGTAGATCAGGGGCTGTCTTCATGGTTGGAATGACTTGGTAAATGTGTTAGAGAAAAAAAGTTGAGAAAGTGGGCTTTCCTCTGGCCCAGGTGTCTAGATGAATGGTATAGGGGATTGCTGAAGAATCTCTATTGTTATCATTGTCCTGTGGATGCCAAAACGGTGTTTTCCAAATAGCATAAAGGAAAGCACAAGATCTAAAGATACAGACCAACCAGCTTGTCTATCTGATGATGCGCAGGTGAAGAGCTTGTCTCTAAACCCCCCCCCCTTCCAGGTACAGAGCTCAGAGTGTGAGGCCTCTTGGAGGTACTACAGTGTTGCTATATGGATTTAAAAAGTTACATATCCTGTGTCTGTACTGTGCATTTCAGGCAGCTATAAATATGTTCTGTTGGTATACTCTTGTCAATTCTGAGAACTTGTTGAACTTAAAAAAATCCCCTATGAGTGTCTGTTTTGAATTAAAATTGTTGTATCACTACCAATAAAAATGGAGGTTTTTATATTTTATTTTTATTTTATGGGTATGAGTGTATTGAGCGTATTGCCGGCATGTTTGTTAAGTGTACCTGTGTCATGTAATGTGGTGGTCAGAAGAGGGCGTTGGATCTCCTGGAACTGGAGTCACAGATGGTCGTTAGCCACCATGTGTATGCTGGGAATCAAACCCTGGTCTGTAAGAGAGCCAGTGCTCTTTACCATAGAACCATCTCTCCAGCACCCCCAGCCACAGAAGTTGTATAATTTGCATGAATGGGTTGTCTGGATGTATATAAGTGCACCCTGTGTGGTACAACGTCCATGGGGATCAGAAGAGGGCAATGGATTCCCCTGGAACTGGAGTTACAGCCTGTTAGTTGTCATGTGGGTGCTGGGAATTGAACCTTGGTCATCTGCAAGGGAACTAGTGCTCTTAACCCTGAGACATCTCTCCAGCCCCCTCCCCCATAACGAAGTTAGTTTTTTTAAACACAGCTCTACTAATTTGTTTACATTTTTGCGGGCAACTTTGCACCTACAAAGGCAGAGTTGAATAGGGATAGAGACCATGTGACCTGCAAACTTCATATTTGCTATCTGATTCTTTACATACAAAATGTTTCCAGCACCTGGATTAGAGAAGGATGGAAGCACTTGAAGTTTTGAAGCGGAAGTAGGTGGTGGGGACTTGGGGAGATGGTCTGTAGACCTTGATGGCTTTATGTCAATGTCACATAATACACATTTATGAAGGCCAAACTTTCAAAAAGCCATCCTTTTTTTTAGGAGTTTATAATCCTAAGTGGGTTCAAGCCAAGGGAAGTGATGTGCACTTGATTCAGCTCCACTCCACCCTCTGGCCAAGCCCTTTCATATAACCTGTGCAGTTGTACAGGGTGCCCCTAACAAAGGTGATGTGCCAGTAGGCAAAACAGAGGAAGCACATGGGGGAGCAGGGTAACCTCAGGGTAAGAGAACAGTCCTGGGGCTGGAGAGATGGCTCAGCGGTTAAAAGGGCTGACTGCTCTTTCAGCACTCACATGACGGTTAAGAATCATTTTTAAGCCGGGTGTGATGGTGCAAGCCTTTAATCCTAGCATTCGGAAGGCAGAGGCAGGTGGATCTCTGAGTTCAAGGTTAGCCTGGTCTACAGAGTGAGTTCCAGGACAGCTGGGGCTACAGGGAGACCCTGACTCAAAAAAAAAAAAAAAAAGAAAAAGAAAAAAAAAGACTAATCCTCACCATTCATTAATACTTTGTGTTCACATAACTGCTTCTTCGACCCAGTTGAGCTGTTTCATTTGTGAAGTGAAGACAGTGCAGCACTTGCCGTCAATCTTAGGGTCGTTATAAAACATGATGGAGACCAGATGGGATGTGATACTTGGCATAGTGCATGGCACCTGGTAGGCCTCAAGAAATTCTAGTTATGGTACGTAGGCAAGGTAGTTGTAGTAACAGACGAGGCACACAGTGGTGTAGCCACATGCCTTCAGGACATAATCACTAGAGGGTTCAGGAAACTTTCACCAGTGTAAGGCAGTCTGTGGTATGCCACGTGAGTTCCCATAGAAAGACACCATAGGGCTTCAAAGGAAAAAGGGTACCAAATCATTTGTCTACTAGACAATAGGCATTGAAATACAGGATGCTACTTAATCCTCACAAGGAAACAAATTTGAGGCTCAGAGAAGTTAGGTGACTTGCTCAAAATCACACAGCTAGTTCAGTGCTCAAACCCAGCCTCTCATTTTAGCATTTACCCCCTAGACACTAATGTCTTCAGGAATACACGCTATGAGGGAAGGCTCCAGAGGGGGTGAGACTTGAAATGACCCCTATAATAACAACAGGTGTAGTGTAGGTGATGGGTCGAGGTGCCATCCTATTAAGGATGTGTCCATCAGAAAATGCAAAAGGTAATTTTATGTGTGACATCCTCATTCCCCTGCCCCCTCCAATAGATTGCTGAGATCTCCCTATCTTTTTCCCTGTTCTGGAGTCACAGACACAAGAAATCACACCTGGCTTTTTACTTGGAGATCTTAATTCAAATCTTGTGAACCGTCTCTTCTGCCTAATTTTATGTCCTTTAAAGATATTTTAGTTCTTTGGAAAGTCAGGAGTAGAAAGAAAAACTCATAGTTTTCCAGAAGTGGTGGCTTGCTTATGGTGTTGTGTTTCTTAATGTCTCTTGGTAGTATAGAACTGCAAAATTTTTGCAAAATGAACCCACAGGACTCCCTTAAGAGGGAGCTTCTCCCTTCTGTAGTTGATCTATGATTTAAAAAATGACTAAGTGTCAAGTGAGAACAACTTCAATTAAAATACAATTAGTTAATTGTTCCCCTAGCCTTCTGTCTTTGAAAAGTACCCTAAATTTCAACTCTCCTTTTAAACGAGGATCCTAATATGGTAACTGAAAGTTACAGATTAGCTTGCAACCCCATTTCCCATGTTTTTTTTTTCTGTGCTTTTTCATTTTTCTCTCAGGTTTTTCTGATGGGACTGAACTGATTACAGTACCGATTACTTCCCTCCTATTCTTGACTCCAGAATTCCCAGTGCTCAGGTGCTTATTATGTCCCCTTTAAGATGTTCCATACATAGAGAGTCTGTGTGGGGGGCCGCATGTGATAGAAGGCCTGCTGCAAATACAAGATGAGGGGGTCATACATAGCTGGGTCTGATTGAATGAAGAGAGCCTCTTTGTGGTTACAACAAAGCTAATGGCACACAGTAAGGCTAATTTCATATGAAAACTAAGTAGTTTTTATTTTCTCCAAGAAATACTTGGAAGATAAATCACAAAGGGGGAAGAAATGCTGTGTGTGGTGTGGGACTTTTTTTTTTTTTTTACCTTGTTGATGATGTGTATCACTCCATTTGTAGCAGCATTGTCCCCGTCGACAATAGAGGCTCCCTCGATTGTGATATTCTGTAAGTGGGAACCACAGTGGGAAGGTGAGTACACTTGGGGGTTGAATTGCCTCTCGAGGTCCCATCTTTTGAGCAGTAAGTGGCCTTTGTGCTTTTGGGCCATGACTCATAAATTGTGACTCATCAAACATCCGACGTAGACACACAGACACATGGAAAGAACTTTCCTCTACCTTGTGGGATGTATTCTGACCACACTTCTAGTCTGCTCAATTTCAGTTGATTAAGGAGTGCTAGATAAGGCTCATTACAGTGATTTGGCAGCTTGACAAACACTGTAGACGGAGTGTGGTGGTTATAATCTCAGTTTGTGACCTCACATGGAGAATAGGATCTTTAGAGTGTTATTCAAATAAAAATAAGGTCACTAGTGTCCTAATCCAGTCTGACTGCTGTCCCTATGAGCAGGGGAAATTTACACAGAGCCGTAGGAGGCAGATTGCCCTGCAATGAACATGGATATTGACAAGCTGAGGAGACAGGCCTGTAGAGCACCTCCCTTCCTCCATGCCTTCACAGGGAAGCAGCTCTTGCCAGTACCTTGATATTGAACTTTCAGGTTTCAGAACTATGAGGAAATAGACTTTTGTTAAGCTTCTTCCTAGTCTGTGGCACTTTGTTGCAGTGGTCACAGCAAACAAATATGCACAGTATAACTGACTTTCTTGGTAAGAATGCAACCACTTCTTAGGATTATTAATTGCATGAGGAAAGGGGCTAAGTAAAGCCCAACCTGCCTACCCTTCCAGCCACTAACCAAGAGAAACTGAGCTCCTGTCCCCCTTGGTTTCCTCTCTTCTCCACCATTATCTCTCTTTGAAATTGTTCCTGGGGTGAGGAAGGAGACTTGCCTTACCCTGAACACTCAAGTTCCATGAACAGAGGCCATGGAGGAAACATTTCAGGCTACCTGGCACATCTCTTAATTAAAGTGAGACATTTGTATTATGTTAAACACAGGAATGAGCCCAGAAATGTGTATTTGATGGTTTATTTTCTTTAGATCAGGGAATTCATTGATTAAGCTGCAGATAAATTTATCTATGGGATCAATCAAGAGCCTATAGAACCTGTGATGTGCTAGTTTAGGGTAGATGTTAATGGTGCTAGGAGAATTGGTAGTTCAAAACAAGGATTGGCATTACTATAGCAAACACTTCACAGTTTGAGTGCATGTGAAACAGTGTTGTGATTTTAATATATAAGTGAAACATTTTAACAACTATACGTATTTATCAGGCACACAGATAGTCAGTGCACTGTATACAAGGTATAGTGATCTACTTAGGCTCTGTCATCAGAACCATTTTTATTTCTTTTTGATGACAACATTCAAATAATCTCTTCTAGCTATGCTACTGGATTGACTGATTTGGGGACACTGGGGGTTAAATCTAGGGCATCACACATGGGAGGCAAGTGCTCTACCATTGAGCTACATTCCTAGCCCTCTTTTCACTTTTCATTTTGAGACAGGGGCTCGCTAAATTGCCCAGGCTGGTCTTGAACTCATTCTGCACTGTGCGAGACCTTGAACTTGGAATCCTTTTGCCTCAGCCTTCCAAGTAGCTGGTATTACAGGCCTGTAGCCCCAAGCCTAGTATAGCTTTTGATTTATATGCTATAGTATTATTACTCATAAATAAGTTTCTTTGTAATAATCTACAGGAAGTATATCCCCCTGCCCCCAGAAAGCTGTCTGTTTGTACCCATTATCTTTTTTTGTCCTTTTTATTTTTTGAGACAGGGTCTCCCTGTAGCCCCAGCCTCATTCTGTAGGCCAGGCTGGCCTTAAACTCACAGAGATCCACCTGCTTCTGCCTTCTGAGTGCTGGGATTTAAGGCATGGGCCACCATGCCTGGCTTGTACCCATTATCTTTATCCAAATTTTTATTTAAACAGTCCAGAAAATAACACAAGTGTCACTAGAATTGTCAATTTTATAAAATATACCATGGGACCACATGTAAGGGTTTTCTGGTTTCTAAAACAAATTACCACACACTTAGGCTCAGCTTGTAGGATGCTTTTCCGGGTGATCACGTGCTGAAAAGAAAGCTGGAAAGTTTCTGAGCAGTGATTCTCCTATTTCTGCCCATGGCTCATGAGCCATGATGCTGCAGTGCTCATGCTTGGTAGACGCCCTCATTCACTTTGACTTTGTGCAATTCTCAGAAAGAGCTTTAACACCCTGCCACTCACAGACAAGCAGCTGGACTTCCCCAAAAGGACTGGAACCAGTCCTTGACACGCTCTGGGCGTGCTAGACAATGAGCTTCTCTGGAGCTCAGCTCTCTCCTGGCCACTGCTCTGCCTCCAGCACCAAGATCCATGCCTAGGCAGAGCAGGTGAACCATACAGGCTTGTGGGCTGGCTAACTTACTATGAAGTTCAGTTACCTGTTAATGATTCCATTAAGAGGCCACTCGTTCTTAGTTAACTATACAGCAAAATCAGAGTTGTGGCATTGATTACCCTCTACCATTTCTGGGTCAGCCCGTGTCTGTCAGGAGCTTGGCTGGCCCACCAGTGGGAACGTGGCTGCATTTTGGATCACTGCTTGTGACAGTTAATCTTGATTGCCAACTTGATGAGACTTCGAATCATCATGGAAATAAGCCTGTGGACATGTTTGTGAGGGAGTGAGCTAGTAGAGGTGGGAGGAGCCACCATCAATGCGGAGGTTCCAGTCTTAGACTGAATGTGAAGGGAACAATGAGACTGAAGAGGAGCATTCATCTCTTTCTCTCCTGATGACAGATGTGATGTGACCAGCTGCTTCAAGTCCCTGCCGCCATAGCTTCCCTGCCATGATAGACTTCCCTCAAACTGTGAGCCAGAGTAAACACTTACGGTGTATTTGTCAGGTATTTTATCTGAGCAGTAAGAAAAGTAATACACTGCTGTAGCTCTGTGTGTGTGTGTGTGTGTGTGTGTGTGTGTGTGTGTGAGAGAGAGAGAGAGAGAGAGAGAGAGCATTGTTACAACTGGGTGGTACTCACATGGGGTTCTATTCTCTGCATACACATCTGGAAATTAACACAGCACAAGAATTTGAAGAGTATAGCATGAGCAAGGCTACCATGCTTCAAATGAGCAACTAGACCACAGTGCTCTTACCTCACCTGCCTTGTCCAGGTGAAGGAAGCTGCCCTGCAGAGATGTTTCCAGCATGTCAGAGGACGACAGGGTCTGCAGGTCCACCACTCCGTATGTTCCTAGAAGTGTGTGGTATCTAAAACACCAGATCATAAGGGTCGAATGAAATAGCAATGCATGAACAGTTAGGACAATAAGCCTTGGGACCGTGTACCATATTCAAACTTCAGATTCCTCCTTACAGTGGTTGGTCTTGTCTAGAATTAATTATTTAACCATTTTGTGCTTCACTTTTCACATCTGTAACACTTAAAGGTGTTGGCATGGTTAACTGGGTTAATATGCAGAGCACAGTGCTTCATACAGAGCAGGGTAACTGTTAACTGCTAACTACTTCTAACCCAGGGAAGGGGGTGTACAGGGAATTCTAGGACATGTTTCATTCCATAACTGTGAAGGACCATGTGGGTTCTCTACATTGAACAGAAGGGGATGTTCACACAGATAGCACTTGGATGGTATGGAAAATAAGGTAGATTACACCCACTTTATTAGGGCTGGAATATTGTCTGGTGACAACCAGAAGGCTTTCTGGTCTTGGTCCATGTCTTCAATGGCTTGCTGGGAAGGCACGAGGACAGTGAGATTCGAGGTGGCAGACAGCATGGATTGGAGGGAAGCACTCTGAATCACAGGAGGAAAAGAAAGTGACCCATATGTTATTAGGGGACCAAAAGGGCTGGGCTACATGCTTGGCAGGGCCATCCCGGGTGACGTCATCCCAAGGACACTGGAAACATGGTAGGCTTTCCCACCCCAAGGCCACTCAACCATTGGCTGATGCTTTTGAGAGTCATTCTTTTTGGAATTTTCTGGAACATATAGGGAGCTGTTTTCTGAGTGGGTGCTGACTAAGCAAGACCTATTTGGCCACGTTTGTTTAAAGGTGATGACCTGTCGTGATGGCTGGCTAACCTGGACATTCCTGTCCATTCAGTCAAAGAGGACAGAGATCCAGACAATAAGTAGGGTGGCACTTGATTCTTTGTGACACTTTCAGGGGGTGAAGCTCAAGTTCTAGGAATGCTAAAGTACCCCCCCCCCCAATATCAGCTGTAAGTTCAAGTTTTGGTGAATTATGACATGTCTTTTTTTTTTGGTCTTTTTGAGACAGGGTCTCCCTGTAGCCCCAGCTGTCCTGGAACTCACTCTGTAGACCAGGCTGGCCTTGAACTCACAAAGATCTGCCTGCCTCTGCTTCCCAAGTGATAGGATTAAAGGCATGCACCACCACGCCCGGCAAGTTTTAAGTCTTTTNTTTGGTCTTTTTGAGACAGGGTCTCCCTGTAGCCCCAGCTGTCCTGGAACTCACTCTGTAGACCAGGCTGGCCTTGAACTCACAAAGATCCGCCTGCCTCTGCCTTCCGAGTGCTAGGATTAAAGGCGTGCGCCACCACGCCTGGCTTTTTTTGGTCTTTTTGAGACAGGGTCTCCCTTTAGTCCCAGCTGGCCTGGAGCTTGCTCTGTAGATCAGGCTGATCTTGAACTCACAGAGATCAGTCTGCCTCTGCCTCCCGAATGCTGGGATTAAAGGCATGTGCCACCATGCCAGGCTGATGAATTGTCTTTTCTAAAAAGACCTATGCAATACATGAGTCTCTCCATATATATATGAATTGGTCAAAAGTTTGCTACTTGCCCTAGACCAGAAATTCCCAGCTTTGGCTACATGTTAGCATTTGTGTCTAGGGCGAGCCTATGAAACATGGGTGGGTGCCCTCTGTGATTCTGATGTGTTGATGGTGGGGATCCTTTGCTCATGTCCATCCTTTTCCCTCCTGACTTGACCCGTTTCTACTTTTCTATTGAACACATTCCAAATTTCTATAGTTATACACGTTGCCAATGTTAAATTGCAAATGTAGGTACTCACATTTATCCACTGGTTAAATATAGCTGCCTCGGAGAGAAATGACAATTCCTTATTCATTTCATGAGAGGGAGATCGGGAGAGGCAAGAGAGAATACAGAGAAGGAAGAATGAGGAACATAGTCTCAGTGTGAGCTGGGTAGCCTGTCACCTTCCCTCCCAAGCTCTACTCTTCTCCCCTTCTCCTGCTGGCATGAACCTACAGCCCAGCTATTCCACTTCTCATGCTGTAGGAACCACAGGATAGACATGCCTGGCAGACTGAGGTAAGGAATTGACTCCAGCTTCTCTAAATGGAAAAACAACTGAAGTTCTTTCAAATAGAAAATTTAGCTTGTAAAATCACAAAACACCCAAGCCCCAAGGAGGGTCCCAGAGCTCAGTAAACAGTCCCTAGTTAGGGCCAGTGTGGAGCAGTGGCTTGGCACCTGGCATCGAATTGCTTGGACTTTCGCTCTGGTTCAGCCATGGCCTAGAGAAAGCTTCCTGCAAGAAAAGTTGAACGGGGCTGGGTGAACACTCTGTAGGGTCAGGCTGAAGCTTCAAACTTCAGCTTGTTTCCATGGAAGGACAGGGACATGGGGAAAGTGGACGTGGAAGATTTTAGGACTTGCACGGCAGAGGGGGAGTCCAAGCTCCAGGTCTGATGCAGCGAGTAGAAGTTCCAATGAAGAGGGAAGGGTGGAACCTTCCCCGAATGTAGCACTGTGTGTGTGAACTTACGCATGCATGCATGCATAAGTGCACATGTGTGTATTTATGCATGTGTGCATGTATATGTGTGTATGTGTATGGGTGTGCACATGTATGAGTATATGTGTGCTTGTTAGTTTTTATGAACCTGACACAAACTAGAGTCACTTGGGGAGAGGGAGCCTTAACCGAAATATTTCCCAGATGAGATTGGCCTATGGCCATGGCTTAATTGCTAATTAATGTGGGAGGGCCCAGGCCACTGTCGGCTACGCCATCCCTAGGCAGGTGGGCCTGGGCTGTGTAAGAAAGCAGGCTGTGAGCACAGGCCAGGGAATAGGCCATGGTCTCTACTTCAGCTCCTGCTTCCAGGTTCCTGCTTGAGCTGGTGCCCTGGCTTCCCATGGAGATGGATTGCAGCCTGTAAGCCTTTCCTTCTCCAAGTTTTTTTTTTTTTTTTTGTCTTTTCGAGACAGGGTCTCCCTGTAGCCCCAGCTGTCCTGAAACTCACTCTGTAGACCAGGCCTTGAACTCACAAAGATCCACCTGCCTCTGCCTTCCAAGTACTAGGACTAAAGGCATGTGCCACCATGCCTGGCTCCAAGTTATTTTTGGTCAGTGTTTTATCTCAGCAACAGAGACACAAAGTAGATCAGTGTGTGAGTGTGTGCATGTACATGTGTGTGAAATGCCCCAGCGGCCTGGGGATAAGCACTGGAGAGGCTCTTGGTTTGGGCAGCTGCAGGTCATTGGGAGATTGTTAGACCAGTGGTTTCAGTGGAGAGGAGGAACAAGAATCAAACTGTATGAGCAAAACAAAAAGTAAGTGATAAGAAAAATTTGTCAGTTTACTTTGTTTCTCATTTTGACAACTATTTAAATGTGAATGACACAAGAATAAGGTGAAGATCTTTCCCCTTGAGTTTCAGTCCAGTGCTGGGGGAGACAGATAGAGGGGCTGTGAGAGTTGGGTGAGACCCGTACTGTGAATACAAGTTCTACTAGTATACAGGTATACTAGTCATTAAGCTTGGGCCTTGCATTTAGACAGCTATTGACACCTCTGGAAAGTATGTGTGGTTAAGCCTCAGTTTCCTTAACTGTAGAATGGGCATCATAATAGCATTAACCCCAGACAACTGTCGTGAGGTTTGAATGAGATGCTGTTGCATGAAGGACCTAGTAGGTTCACAGAGGTGTTTGTTTACATGCATGTGCACGCGTGCACACACACACACACACACACACACACACACACACACACACACACACACACTCCTGAGAGGGAAAAGCCCTAGGTGTTCTGGGTACCCATGGGAGGCACGAGACTCCTGCTGGAGAGCTTGGGAAGCCATCTCATGCAGCCCAGCAGAGGAGGGGTTAGTTGCTTTTTTGGTAAGTTTGTGAAACAGGTATCTGGGCAAACAAAGGACAGGACCTTTGGTGTACAGAAGGTGCCAAATAAAAGTTAGCCACTGCAGCCTATTGAAATGATTGACCAACTACCACATGGTAGCTAATAACCATCTGGAACTCCAGTTCCAGGGGATCCAAAACCCTCTTCTGGCCTCTGTGGGCATTGCACAAATGGTGCACTTATACACATGTAGGCAATACATTCATGCACACAAAATGAAAATAAAAATTAAAATAAAAAATTATTTATTAAAATAAAAAATTTTATAAAAGGGAAAAAATGAAAACGAGTAACCCACAAAACATGCATAGTATCTGCAAGAAACAGTTGCTTCATGTAAAATCTTATCGACATGTCTGCAGATCTAAGGCATCTATTTTAGCTAAGCAGTTCATTCTCCTGCTGAGTGCTCTCTCCTTGACTTTGCACTTGAGGTCCTCTCCTCTCCAGGGACTTACCATGGCTGCATTTCCATAGCACAGGAGACCATTCCCTTCATAGCCCTCTTGACAAACACAACTCCAGATACCAGAGGAAGTAGACTGACAGGTGGCCTGAGAAAAAGAAGGTAGATGAAATGGCTCGCTTTTCCATAGAGTGTTTAGGCCTGACTCATATCTATCTTGGAGACACAGTAGGCTCTATCTAAGATAAGAACTCCAGATTCAGAGCTGGGAATATAGCTTGGTAACAGAACACTTGCTCAGTGTGTACAAGGCCCTGGGTTGACCCCACAGTACCACAAGAAAAAAAAATCCTGCAAATTAGGGCTGAAAGATGGTGTATGTATGATGTAACCCATAGACCCTCCAGTGTTATAATAGGATGCTTCTACCTGCAGCTTTTAGTTACAGCAAAACTCTTTCTTTTTATCACTGCCAGATTTAGCAAATGAAGGATTCCAAGAGAGTTAAATTTTACTTTCAGGCAAATGATGAATATATTTTAATATAAGCTCATTTGTGCAATATTTTGAGTACACTTTACTTCTGCTGAAAATTTACTTTTTTTTTTTTTTTTGGTCTTTTTAAGACAGGGTCTCCCTGTAGCCCCAGCTGTCCTGGAACTCACTCTGTAGACCAGGCTGGCCTTGAACTCACAAAGATCCGCCTGCCTCTGCCTCCCAAATGCTAGGATTAAAGGTGTGCGTCACCACGCCCTGCTTGAAAATTTACTCTTTAGTGTATCTGAAATTTAAATCCAACTGGTGTCTTGTATTTATTTATTTGGCAAACCTATGCTCTTTATTCCAAGGTTTGAAATGGAGTGAAAATAGCAATAGCTGCTCTCATTTTCTGGACTCCATTTGGAGGTGAGAGATATTTTGTTCACAGCTAGACTCAGATAAGAAGTATCTGTTGTGATTTGAGTATGAAATGTCTTCCCAAAAGGCTGATGTGTTAAAGGCTCAGTCCCTCTGCAGCGTGCACAGAGGTGGGGCTCTGGGAAGTGAGTGGATGATGAGGACTCCAACTTAACCAATGGAGGACTCTACTGATGTATTCAAAATTTAATGACATCATTGGGATGTGGTGGAAACTTTCAGAGGTTGGAGAAAGTAGGTCACTGAGGCATGGCCCTTGACCATACCTCATTTCCACCCTCTTCTCTGGCTCTCTGGATCCTCTCCGTCATGACGCCCAGAAGCAATGGAGCCAAGTGGTCATGAATAGAGACCTCGGAAACCATAATCCAAAGTAATTCTTCTTCCTTTAAGTTGTTTTCTTGGGTATTTTGTGATAGCCAGAAGAAGCAACTAACACAACATAATTTTTGTTCTTTCTCAAGAATTTCTATGTGTTTAGTAATGAAGAAAATGTCAAGTGACTCACCAGTGGGTGACATTTCTCAGTTTGTTCCAAGCATGAAATGATTGGTTCACAGTCAATCCCATTTCCTCGAAACCCTTTCTTGCATTCACATTCATTCTGCAATTCCAAAGCCACAAAAAAGATTACTGAAGCAAGTGTTCTCCAAGCCTTGTACTCAGTTGCACTGGCAGAGGCAGGTGGATCTCTGTGAGTTCAAGGCCAGCCTGGTCTACAGAGTGAGTTCCAGGACAGCTGGGGCTACAGGGAGACCCTGTCTCAAAAAAGAAAAAAAAAAAGCAGACTATGGAGACCACATCTGTTCAACCCTGCTAAAGAACAGAGAGACTTCAGATTCCAGAGCTATTATACAGTGTAGATTACATTGCCCAATCTGACTATTCCTTGGTACTTTCCTTTTGAAGTCTTACCACACAATGGTCTGTAGAGGTAGTCAGAGAGAGAGAGAGAGAGAGAGAGAGAGAGAGAGAGAGAGAGAGAGAGATTATAACCCTAAAGGCCATCAGACTGGGAAATTTGGCCCTATACCTTCATAGAAAGGTTGAGCAAACCATGAGGCATCTACTTGGTGGAGATCAGTGCGTGTGGCTATTGCTAGCCTAGGAGATAGTCTGCTCAATGTAGATAATGCCTTCCCCAGACAGATGAATTTGATGAAGGCATCACTTCTCCACAGACAACACCCAGCACCTAGCTCAGAAGCTGTAGCATTTTCATGCAGCTTTGTCTGTGAGGGTTTAGCCCCTCAGCAGTGTGTGCTGGTGAGTAGGGTGGAGGCCGTATCTCAGCCCACAATTGGCCCATGGGCAAAGATACTGGCCTTGAGCCTGATGATGACAATGGGTTGCATGACAAAATGTGCAGACAAGGAACCACTGAAGCGGAAGTTGATTACCACAACGTAAAGGAAACTAACAACCTGGGCCTGAGAAAGACCAGAACGAAGAAGCACGTCAGCACACAATTTTGTTCATACTTTATTACTTTTCCAGCTGTTTTCCACGATCATGCAAAACTTGACATTTAAAACATAATTTAAGAAGAAGTAATTCTTCAGTTGATTTAAACAAAACACATGCTTTAGAACTGTGATGAGACCAACAATGAATCTAGAGGAAAACCAAATATAAGTACATTAAAGGCTAAATGAGAAAGGTCCAGGTTTAAACATGGGGAAATACATTATATAAGAAGTTTTTAGAGTCATGGTATGTGAGGTGCTTATAGGAATGGACTACTGTTCAGAGGGGGTGGGATAGACTGGCATTTTCTTCCAGAAGCAGAATACTGCTGGGCCTTGGGTATTAAAACAGGGAAAACGTCAGAAGTGAACAGAGGTGAGGAAGTGTGTCTGGCTGGCCAGAGAAGGGCCAAAATAGTGTTTTCTGGACAACAAGGCAGTTGTACATGGGAACTCACGGTGGCACGCAGGAGACCTGTGTAATCTCAGGCCAGACAAAATCCCAGTATGGAGAGGGGAGGGGAAGTGGGCATAGTATCCCACCACCAGCTGAGGGCTATTGGCAACTAATAGCTGATGGGAAGAGGGACAGCTGGTTTTCTTTAAGGTCCTTTAGGTGGACTCCATTCTGAGCATGCCCCACATGGAAGAGCATATATATGGGAAGTGTAAACTTGATGAGATTAACAAAAAAGAAGACACAAAGTTAGCGTGTAGAGAAGTGGGGGGTGGACCTAGAGGAGGAGGCGGGGGAGAGGGGTGATTATGATCAAAATACACTATTAAATTCTCAAATAACTAATACATTTTTTAAAAGGATGGGCTTAGAAAATACACACACACACACACACATACACACTCTACAGTGGTGGGTGACATAAAACAGTCTATGAGGTTCCATGAAGAAGTGAATACAACTTTTCATTTTATGAATTTTATCTTTAACCATATTACCTGCCACATGTAAGATATATGCATTTGCCTTTATAAGGCAAATGCATATATCTTATATCCCATGTGCAGTGCACAGAAGCACATGGACACAGCTGTGCATGGTTCAGTCCAGTCTCACCGGGAAGGAATGTAGTTTCGTTCACCTGGTGTTGAGAAGCACGTCCATACTCTCCAACCCTGACACGTTTTAGTATTTTTGACTAAACATGGCTTGTCTTTTTATGCCTGCATGTGTGTAAGTGCACCTATGTCATGCAGTGCCTGAGGAGGACAGAAAAGGGCTTTCGAGCCCCTGGACTTGGAGTTACAGATGGTTGTTAGCCACTATGTGGATGCTGGGATTCAAACTCAGGTCTTCTGCAAGAACAGCCAATGCTCTTAACTGCTGAGCCATCTCTCCAGCCCCCTGGCTTGTCTTTTACAAACACTCATAGGAATTAAAGTTAGTATTTATTTGGTCTGTCTAAAACATTTCAAGCCAACTAAGTGATGGCAATCTTAGATGGGGGTCCATTTGACTTCTTTTGTCTGTGTTAGACACCCTTCCCTTCCTCCATTTCCCCATCAGGGCACTTTTTACATTTGTCCTCAGAAAAGGAGATGGAGCAGAGTAGAGACAGATAGATTCTGTACAGGTTGAGGTATCTAGGATGTGATCTTATTTAGAAACAAGGTTGTCAGTTTTCTAAGACTGATTAATGCATATTTAATTGACGTGAGTTCAATAAGTATCCAGTTTTGCCCAGACTCTGTCTACAGGTTACATGGTGTTTTAGGACTTAGTAAAAGTAAATATGTGTATATTAAACAACATTGGTTTAAAGGCTCTGATAAAAACGGTAATGCATCTGAGTTAGTTGGAGATATAAATTGCTGTTGTCCACATTTGTTTTAATTAAAATCTGTATAACAATAACTTTGGGATTGGCATATACAAATGTTCTCTATAATTTTGCTGTTGTACAGTATCACCTTGTAGCAATCTCTTTCACCTATAGGATGATTTAACTTAAAAATTAAGTTTGCTTCCCAAGTTAATCACTTACAGTCACCCAAAACAGCATGGGTGAATTTGATGAAATCTGTGCCTTGATTCCACCCTATAGGTATGTATAATACAACTGTTTTTTTGAGACTCATGGATCAAAAAACAAAAATCTAAAATAAAAAGGGGGATACAGATAGATATGAAAACTTTTTGTCAAAAAACCTTGCAATTCAAATCTTAAAACTAACTACGGGAAAAGATTTGTATGTTCCAACAGGTCAAAATGTCACCAACTTAATGACTGAGAAAGAAAAGATACAGCTTTGCATTGAGAAGGATGTACCAGAAAGTGCCAGCAGAAAGGTTGACCCATCTGAACATTGAAAGGAAGAAAAGCCTTAGATTGCTACAAACATCAAACCCCTCTGTGAATCCTACTAGTAACAACTATTTATAATGAGTCCTAATGAAACTTACCTTCTAGGTCCCACAAAGGTTTTAATATGGGAGACTTTCTTATCCCCCCCATAGAACAAGAAGAAATATGATGATGATGAGGTCATTCTCCAACTGTAAATTGGAGCCAACTGTTATAGAAGTAATCTCTTATAAAACCAGTAAAACTGCCTTCTTTAATTGACTAATAGACATAGGAACTGTGAAAAGGATTATTCTCTATTCAGAACCAAATACAATACTAAAGTCTCCTTAAGCTATGCACTTAAGCAAAATATATTAATAAAGGAGCTCTGATATCAGCAATGGATTATTCTACCAAGGAGATGTTGGCCAGGGGATCCAAGCCCCCACAAAAGGTAAAGGCTCCTTGCCTGTAAACTGGGATACCTGCAAGAAGAGAGGTGATAAAGCCCTGCTGTTGAAGACCTGATGTAAACATGGGAAAGATGTATTGAGACCACAGTTGTGCAAGTGTACAGATGGCCTCTGGAATACCAGAGAGTGTTACCAAAGGCCACTAAACCAATAAAACAAATATGGGTCTCCTTGAGTCAAGCAAGACTCCTCTGTCAGCACCAGCTACACCTCATCTGCCTGGAAATACTGTGCAGCAGTGGCAGCCTAATGCCTGTATATCCCAAATCTAATTGGCTATTGGCTCTCTCCTTGGAGAAGAAAACCCATGCTGATGCCAAAAGCTTACATCCCTAAATGGTACGGCAGTGTTATAAGCCACAGTAAGAACCCCTGTCATATTTAGACAGAAAAAATGTAATTCATGGATTAATTATACCATCCAACATCTGTGTCTATACCAAAGTAACCTACCATAACAATTAGTACTGTTAAATACTATATATCTCATTGCTTGTGCTTCATTAGTAGGATCGAAAGGTTATGCCTGGACAAGCTGGCAGCCCATGAAAGAAAACAGCCAGAATTGACTAGAGACCAAGACAACAGCTCCAGAGAAAGTAGACTGTTTTGCTTCTCATCCACCTGCGCCCCTTTTCTAAGCCTAGGGAATAATCTGCGGAAGAGGGGGCGTGGTAGAATGTAAGGGCTGCGGTTGGGGTGAATGGTGAAACTACAGCAATATAGTCTGGACACTCATTTGATCAACTTGATTGAACATACAAGCCCCCCCTGCTGGATGGTGGGACCCATGAGCTGTGTGGGGCACAACTGCTTGCAAATTGGTTATACATGAAGGATGCTTGTACTCATAAATTATCACTTATTGTTAAAAAAATGAAAAAAAAAACAGAGAAAGATGCAGGAAAGTTACAGCAGAGTGCATGATCTGGGATGGGCTGGGGTGGGGTGGGGGGAAGGGAAAGGGATATATGCCTGAACTGAATTGGAAAATGATGTATGAAATACACAAAGCATCAATAAAAAATGAAAATTAAAAAAAAAGAAACAAGGTTGTTACTATGCAGTTAGTTAAGATTAAGTCACTGGGGTAAGGTGGACCCTGAATCCAATATGAACAGTGTCCTTATAAAAAGGTGAGCATGAAGCTGGAGGTCAGATGATGTACATCCTCCAGAAGTGGCGGCCAGCAGACCATCCAAGGCTAGGAGTGGAGCAAGGGGCAGCTTCTCCCCCAAAGCCCTTAGGGGAGGCACCCTGCAGACACCTTGAGTGTGGGTCTCCAGACTGCGAGGCAATATGCACCAGCTGTTCTCTAGATCGCATCTAGTTTGTGGGACTTTTGTTATGGCAGCCACAGGAAATGAGTACAGACACCAAGACATTTTTGTTTTTAAAGGACTCAAACATGGATGTGATCATTCACCAAATCTTTGGTGAGGTATGAGACTGCAGCAAGCTCTTCTCTGATTAGGCCCCTGGGGGCTCATTTTAAAGCTCATTTACTTTAAACCCAGGAGAAGGCACTGATGTCAGAGAAATCAAAAGCATAAATGATGCAGCAGTGACTAGACATCTTGGAACAGCAGGTGGACCACAGATGCTCAGGCTACATGGATTTTGGTTTTGTTTTCTTTTGGTCTTTTTGAGGTAGGGTTCCCCTGAAGGCCCATCTAGCCTGGAACTTGCTATGTAGACCAGGCTGGCCTTGAACTCAAAAAGATCTACCTGACTCTGCCTCCAAATGCTGGGACTAAAGGTGTGTGCCACCACGCCCGGCTAAAACAATGTGGGAACTGCATGGGTTTTAAAGCATGCAGTTGTCATTTATGTTGGTCTGTCCCCCTGTTCTAGGTTGCTTCTCTAGAGCTGCCTGTGGGCCTGGTCCTGGAAAGCACTCATCCCCAGCACCCAGCTCAGTGGCACCTGAGAAGATAAATGATGGGTGTATCAATGCCTGTGCAACGATCTGTTTTAGTCTGCTGCCTAGCATCTGCTCTCTGTCTGTTTCTCTCTCTCTCTCTCTCTCTCTCTCTCTCTCTCTCTTTCTCTCTCTCTGTGTGTCTGGAAAATGTACTCCTTTGTGTGTGTGTGTGTGTGTGTGTGTGTGTGTGTGTGTCTGGAAAATGTACCTCTACCTCTATATAATAACATACAAAATTCCTCCATCCAAGTTCTGGGCTCAGGGCTTTGGACAGACTTCCTCTGACCCTCATACACCTGGCCATAGGGCCTGATTTTGGTAACTGTGAGCACGGGTTGATGGGAATGAGGAGGGCTGTGACAGTATTCAATTTGGGGCAATAAGAGAGAATGAATCCTGGGTGTTTTTTTTGTGAAAGGTGTCACAAAATGTATTCTACTGTACTTAACACAAAGCAGGGGTAAGGCTGAAGCTGATGGAAGGCATTTCCTCACCCAGGAAGCCTGCCAGAAGCAGGGGCCAGATAGACATTCTTTTGGTCTCTGGATCATGTTTTACACAGTGGCATCTGCATATAGACTTCATAGTTGTATAACCCAAAATGTATCCTTCTTTCTTTTAATTGGTTTATTTCTTTTAATTGGTTTTATTTTTTTCTCCTTAAAATTGTGGCAAAATATACCTGATAAAACAGCATTGTAAGCATTTTCAGGTAGACAGTTCAATAGCATTAAGTACAATCTCTTTGTTGTTGAACAATCACTCCCATAGCTCCACAACCTTCTTCATCTTCCCAGTCAGAAATTTGATGCTCATTAAATAATAACTCCATCCCCCTCCCCTATCCCCTGGCAAGGACTATTCTACTTTTCATCTTTATGAATTTAAAGGACTGCTCTAGGGACCTCATATAAGCTGAATCAGTGATATTTGTCCCTTTGTGACCATTACTTGACTTAGCTTAATGTCTTCAAGTTCATCCAGTGGTAGCATGTGTCAGAACTCCCTTGCTTCCCAAGGCTCACTGACGCTGCACCCCATGTCCATGTAACACTTTCTCCATTCATCTGCTGACTGACAGTTGCCTTTCATCCATTTTTAGTGTGAAAACTGCTGTTATGAATATGTGCCACACCAACTCCAGCGTCGTCTGTGTGAGCAATGATGAAAGTCATAATAACAGACGGGAGATATGTGTCTTATGAGGCTAAGCTCCCTGGTGGTCCCTGGCAGAGTACTCGGCCTTAGCTTCCAAGATCACAATGCACTACAAAGATGTTATGCTTCTTGAGTGTTGGACTTTGTACACTGTCTTTTGACTCTTTTCCTGAGCTCAGCACAACCTCAGTCCCAGACGAGGGACAGTTAAATAAATGTGTCTGGAAATAAATCAGGCAAACATAAGTTTCATGAACCTAAGTAAAATCATACAGAAAAACAGTATCTAAAGGCTCCTTTGTCCTAGAAGCCCCCACAAAGATATTATGAATGAAAAACATTACACTGAGTGATATCATAGGTCAGTTACAAATAATAAAAGTGTTTTTCCAGATTTAATAAAAATAAAGGCTCAGTCCTTTTAAGCAGGAAGCTACATCTGCTAGAATTAGTAAGATAACATGCATACAGTTATGCATGTTAAAATGTAATAGTTAGAGGCACACGGCAGGCTTTCTCCTTTAAGAAAAACAGAACTAATTAAGAGGCTTTCCTAGGCTTTTGGCTTGAATTACAACTTAGAGATAACTAGCGGCCTTGGGAAAATGGAGCCCCAGGAAGGATGAGAAACATCAAATTGGAACTTCAAAGAGACAAAGACAAATTGTTTATGGCTTGTAGTTTTAGGACTGCTGTTTTGTTGCTTATCTCCCCTGCTAAGACAGCATGAGCAGTATGCTATGTGTAAACTTCCATTGATGTGTAAAGTTTATCTGACTTGCTGTCCTTGTAAACCTCGGTGTGAGTTCCCTTAGTAACGAGCCTTTTGTTCCCGGGAAAGTGCTAATCCCCAGCCGCTTTCCCAGCCTTGTGATATAAAAACTTGACTTGATCTCAGTAAAGTTGCACCAGATTCAAGACCACTTTGGTGTCATGTCTGTCTAATATTCGCCGAACCCGTGCCCTCCTTCCAAGACCCTGGTTCCCACAGTCAGAGGAAAACCCCCCGCTGGGACAGTCTGCGGCAAATATGAGTATACAAATTCTAATTCGGGGGCATATATATAGTAGTTGCATTGCTGGGTCATATGGCATTTCTGTTTTCACTTCGTGAAGAGATGCTATTCTCTCATCCATGGCTGTGCTACTTTTCACTTTCTCCAGGAATGTACAGATAATTGCATTTTCTGTTTTAATCAGATTTCCTTGTGATACAAATATATCCCCACACCTTCCCTCGCCCAGTTGTCACTCTTTGAGAAGCACCGCTGTGGTCTAGTAACACAGTGGACCCCCAGCTGTCTATAAACAGACATCAGCCTGAAGGCTTTGCCTGGTTTCCGGTTTTCAGGAAAGGGAGGTGTGCTGGCTGGTATTGTTCCCAGTTCCTTCCACACTTTCTCCTAATTATGTTCACCACCATTAGCCACCCTCGGGATCTCATTGGAAAGATGCCTAAAGAAGATCTATTTGTTTGATAGTTATGAGTCCCTGGGGAGTCCCCCAAATATCTGTCCATCCGAGACACCCATTTATTGCACCGTGAGTGTTAGCCCTGTGCCGGTTTCACAAGCTCAATTCCTCATTCCTGGAATGCCATCATAGGCTCCTAGAGACCTCCTTCCCTGGTATCTTAACCAGGCCAAGACCTTTATCCGTTGGGTGACTTCCTCCCTAGAGGAAAGGGGAGACACGTGCTGGGCTTCAGAGCTCGTCAAGCACCATTAAAGCACTGTGCTTTCCCAGTTTCTAACACATGAAAGGAAATGTGAATCCAAGGCCAGAAGGCTTGTGCTGGAAACCTAGAAGCTATCACGGTAAACAGAGTGGGGCTTTATAGTGTGTCTAACTTCATGGAGAAAATATATTTTTCCACAAAATAATTTGAAGGTTTAACAACAGTCCAGCTTTAGAACACAAAACTGAGAAACTGTATCGCAGTCCAAAGCATATGTGTGGGGTTAAAATCCTATTCATATCGTTTATGCCTGTGCTTCCTTGACTTTATGGGACACCCCTGTTCATACTGTTTCTGGGGAGAAGTGGGATGGATGGGAAGTGGTGACCTACCATCCTCATGGCCGTGATCTTAGTACGGTTGGTATCACCTTCCCTGTAGCTCATTTATTACCCAGCAGTAGCCTCTTTGCTGGGTTCTCCATTTTGATGAAGCCATGTGAAATTGGGTTACAGAGCGTTCCAGAAATATGAAGTGTGGAGTATGGGGATGACTAAGAAAGCAGCTTATGAACCACTTGTTTGATTTTCTGTGCCACTGAATAAGTCTCTGACCTCTCCGTGCCTCAGTTCCTCTTCTCTAAGGTGGCATCCTAATGATACCTATATCACAGATTTGTTGTGATAATCACCCATCCTCCCTGCTCCAACTGATAGCAAAAAGCTGCAGTAACTGCCAGTCAAAGCACTTCTATGGCTACGGACAAAAAGGTCACAGTAGGAATTCTGCTTCCTCTTTGATTTCTTTCCCAGGTTACCTACCTGCCCAGGGCCTATGTATAAACAAGTGGCATTATTGTGGCAGCCACCTGTGCCAGGCAGCAGGCAGTTGTTGATCTCCACACAGTCTTTTCCATTCCCTGTCCAGCCCTGTTGGCACACGCAGCTGTGTGTCCCCGGGCCAGTTTGGATGCATTCTGCCTGTAAGAGGAACAAAATCAAGACCCCTGAAACCATAGTCCCACCATGGGACCCCAAACCAGAAAGGATCTGAAAGAATGTCCTAGAAACATATATTTTATAGTGCAAATGATTGAAATGCTTATTTGCATGAATGTCAGTAAAACTGCTAGAAGATTTAGAGAACAAAATTGCTTTGAGCTGGTCAGCTAATGGCTACCACCACCGACAGCACTGAGTTACTGATTCAGCCAGGGACTGCTTTTATTGATTTTTTAGGAGTGACTGATCATCTGGAGGAAGGCGTTGTTTCTATTTTATAGGTGACAAAGCACAGATGTTCCCAAGGCCCCTGAGCTACATAGAAGCATGAATCTAGGGTTCTGTGATGTTGGGGTCCAATCTCCTCACTGCTATCACGATTCTTGTTCTGGGGTGTGATGGTTAATACTGCCAGCTTGAAACATGTCTATAATTCCCTAAGAGACAAACCTCTGGGCATGTCTATGAGGGAATTTCTAAGTTAGGTTAACTTGAGGTTAGCAGACTCACTTTAAATGTGGATGGCACCATCTCATGGGCTGGGGTCCTGGACTAAACAAAAAGGACAAAGTAGGCTGACTACTAGCAGTCATCTCTCTCCTTCCATAGCTGTGAAGGACCATGTGGCTTCTCTACATTGAAAAGAAAGGGTAACTTACTTGATTTCCCTGAGTTTGGGAATTGGGATAGCAATAATCACTTTGTTGGGCTGGTTAGAGAAACGAATGAGATCAGCTATAATGAGTACTGTGAAGTTTGAATCAAGAGTTATATTATTGACCTCAACCTCCGATTCATGGACTGTAGCTTTTTTTTTTTTTTTTGGGTGTTTTTGAAACAGGGTCTTCCTGTAGCCCCAGCTGTCCTGGAACTCACTTTGTAGACCAGGCGGGCCTTGAACTCACAGAAATCCTCCTATCTCTGCCTCCAGAGTGCTGGGATTAAAGATGTGTACATGCCTGGCTGACTGTGTTTTTTTTAAATTTTTAAATTTTTTTGTGTGTATGAGTATACTGTCTGCATGTAGGTTGGTGCACCCGTGTCGTGCAATGCCTCGGAGGTCAGAAGAGGGCATCGGATTCCCCTGGAACTGGAGTTAAAGATGGTTCTTAGCCACCATGTGGGTGCTGGGAATCCAACCCCAGTCCTCTGCAAGAGCCGTTGGTGCTCTTAACCACTGAGCCATCTCTCCAGCTCCTGGACTGTTTTTGTTTTTATTTTTCTTTTTGGTATTTTTGAGACAGGGTTTCCCTGTAGCCCCAGCTGTCCTGGAACTCGCTCTGTAGACCAGGCTGGCCTTGAACTCACAAAGATCCACCTGCCTCTGCCTCCTGAGTGCTAGGATTAAAGGCGTGCACCACCATGCCTGGCTGGACTGTGTTTTTTAAAAGCTCCAATCTTTCTGAATATCTGGATTCAGGGAGACTAATAGTACCCATTAGATAGTCTTTAAAATTCAAAGTTAGGCCAGGCATGTGGTACACACCTTTAGTCCCAGTACTTGGGAGGCAGAGGCAGGCAGACCACTGTGAGTTCAAGGCCAGCCTGGTCTACATAGTTCCAGGACAGCTGGGACAACAGGGAGACCCTGTCTCAAAAAGACCAAAAGAAAAAATATTCAAGGTTAGGAAAGACAGATACCACATGTTTTCTTTCACATGTGGATCTAGATTTTGGTGTGAGTGTGTGTGTGTGTGTTAAAGTAGGAAGGACCATGAGAGGGGAAAAGAGGTCTTAAGTAGAGGGGATAGGTTAATAGAATCCATGTGACATGAAAATGGAAAGGAGGCTACTTGGAGAAGGAAGAGGACCAGTGGTGGGGTTGGGGGAGCGGGAGTGGGGGTCAGGGGTATGGTGGGATGGAGCTGGGGAAGGAGGATCTGCAAACACAAAAGGTGTGTGAAAGTGTCCTAATGAAATCCATTACTTTGTATGCTATTTAAATGCTATTTATTTTTATTTTATGTGTATGAATGTTTTGCTTGCATGTATGTAAGTACATGTGTCATGCAATGCCCATTGAACCAGAAGAAGGTGCTGGAGCCCTTGGAACTATGGATGGTTTTTACTGCAATGTGGGGGTACTGGGAACTAAATCCATGGTCCTCTGCAAGGGCAGTCCAGGTTCTTAACCACTGGACCATCTCCAGCCCCTTTGTATACTTAAAAAAATATTCTGTAGAAAGTAAGATTCAAAAAAAAAAAAAAGTTCAAAGCCAAGTGCTTCATTCATGAACTTGAAAAGTGACCAAATGTTACTTTTGGGAAGTCTCTCCTCTAAGGATTTCTTTCAAAAACAAACCACACGCCGGGCGTGGTGGTGCACGCCTTTAATCCTAGTACTTGGGAGGCAGAGGCAGGAGGATTTTTGTGAATTCAAGGCCAGCCTGGTCTACAGAGTGAGTTCCAGGACAGCTGGAGCTACAGGGAGACCCTGTCTCAAAAAGACAAAAAAAAAAAAACAAANGGATAATTGGACTTTCTTTGCATGTCATCCTGTCAGTTATTATAGATTATTCTGGTAAACAGGCAGCTGGAAGACCATCTGTTTCAAGATGTTTTCATTAGATCTGCACTAAACTTTTATTTCTCTTTCCCCATTTACCTTAGGTAGGGTGAAAACAATTTAGTTGGATGGGCATGGAGCTGGGTGGGAGAGCGCTTGCCCAGCATGTGTGAGGCCCTGGGTCCCATCTCCAGCAAAGCCACCTTGAGGTTTGGTACAGGCACGCCTTAAAAGTTAGGAATTCAGGAGCGTGCTCTTGGGCATGACTTCTCAAATTCCAGGAGCTTGGTGTGTCTCGTTTTTATCTTGGTTTTAGTGGTCAAGAAACATAACTGGTTGGATTAGTGACTGGAAATTTCAGGGACAGATTTTATAGGTACACCTTTCACATAATTAAAGAGTTATAAAGTTGCTGGCAGGCAGGGCTGTTCCACCTGCCACAGGTTAAAAGAGATAAAGATTGGGTGGCTTGGTGGTGATGCTAACCTGAGCATCCTCCTATGTGCCAGGGAGAGTGGCCTTTATTTTATGAGACTTGAACTCAAAGCTCTCAGTTTTTGATGTCCCAGACACGCCTCTCCCTCACCATCTCTACATGTAGAGACAGTTACTTCCTTGCGTTGGATCCTGGACCTGTAGGGTAGCCACGGCGCAGACTTGAAATCATGCTGCTTTCCTGCTCTCCGCGACTTAACACTGTTTGCCAGTTTGCTACGTTGTAGGTCAGCCATTGAGTATATTTGAGATAATTCCTCTAGTTCAAGGCAGAAAAGAGTCATCTGCCATGCTAAAGGTTTATTCTGAGACTTTTGTCTCTACTTTGTGCTCACAGGCGTGCAGAGACCTTTGAACCTGCTCGTTACACTTGGCAAGTGACATATTTTTAAGTAAATACATGTCATTTCTAGCTTTGTGGCTTTGTGAGTTTCTCTCCCAGAGCTTCAATTTTCTCATCTGTGAAGTGGCTATTTAAAAATCCGAGTGGAATCATCAGTCAGTAGACATCTGATTCTGCCAGCCCTCTGTGTGTTGCCTGTCTGCCCACATTCACATGGCACCCGGAGTGAGCTGGAAGAGCTCTTCAATTTGGGTGTGGGAAAACTTGTGATTGGCCATATAATTATTATATTTACACGCAGATTTAGTATTTTGAAAGTATTCAAATCTAGAAAAAAAATTGAAAGAATTGTACAATAAATAACACTGCATTTACCATTGAGCATTTAAGTTCAGAATCAGCAGTTCAGTCAAAATTTGCTTGCATCTTAGCTGTAAAACCCAATGTCTTTTACCTATTTTCATGAATTGCTAAATGTTTGCCATTTCCTCTCTCTTGCTACAACTTTTAAATTACTTTTTTTTTTTTGGTGTTTGAAAGTAAGTTACAAACATCTTACTACTTAGTATTAATTCCCTATGGATGTTTTCCTATAGAACCACAGTGATCTGTAGTTCTGTACTTGAGAGAATGAACAGCAGTTCCTGACAGGTGTGGTGGCTTGCATTTACAGTCCCAGCACTTGGGAGGCAGCTGAAGTAAGATGTTGCTGTTAGTCTGAGGGCAGCCTGGTCCACACAATGAGTTGTAGGCCAGCTTGGGCTACAGAGTGAGTCCTTAGGCAAAAAACAAAAACAAAAACAAGCAAAGAAATAAGTCTTTGGGTGTGCACACATATACGCACACACACACACACGCACACACACACGCACACACAAATTCCACAATATCATTTTACATACAGTCCAAATTGTTTTCTCAAGTTATTCCCAAGATGTCCTTTAGAACTATTTTTCTCACATATTTCGGCTCTGATTAAGATTTACATCATATATTTAGTCTCTTAGTTTTTCCACTTTTTTGACAAGTCCCATCTTGCTGCCTACTACTTTAGACTAGATTACATGTATGAGCAAGAGCGATAAGTATTTATTTCCTTAATTTCATTTTTATTATAAATCATCTTGATTCAAGGTCAGAGTCACATTCATTTTTCCAAGTTTTTTGGTAAATATGGATTAAGTTGGTAACCAAAAACAAAGGTACTGAATAGCTCAGATGTCATGGACTATATGTGTGGGTGACTTGGAACCAGCGTACACAGTGGTTTGTTAGCCCCACACTCGTATGGGGATGATTAGCTATCTGGCTTAACATAGTAAGATTTTATTAGAATATTTGGCCATGGCTTTATAATGAAATGAACTTAGGGACTGGAGAATTTAGCAAGATGTACTGTAGTTGGTTATATAATACAGGAGATGCTCTAGCCATGGCAGCCTGGGCTGAAGGGCAAGCTTCAGCTCTTTAAGGAATGAGTCCTCCCTCCCTCCCTCCCTCCCTCCCTCCCTCCCTCCCTCCTTCCCTCCCTCCCTCCCTCCCTCCCTCCCTTCTTTCCTTCCTTCCTTCCTTCCTTGATTCCTTCTATCTTTCCTTCCTTTCTTCTTTCTCCCTCCTCTTTCCCTACGTGCATTCCTTCCTTTTGGATTTTTTTTAAGATTTGCTTTAATTTATGTGCATGTGTTGTGTGTCTATGAGTGTATGCAGCATATGCATGGAGGCCAGAAGAGGGAGTTAGGTCCCATGGAGCTGGAGTTACAGGTGGTTGTGAGCAACCTGCCGTGGGTGCTGGGGGCAGGTCCTCTGCAGGAGCGGCAAGTGCTCTTAGTCACTGGTCCATCTAACCTGCTCCCACTTTTGGATTTTTGAGCTGAGGTCTCATCGTAGTCAGGACTGGCACAGAGTTTGTTGCAGGCCTGCTTTCCCCTCCAGAGCGTGGGTATTATTCCATGCCCTCCCCCACGTCATCGTTTTCATATGTTTGCTCATAATAGTTATGGTTTCCAGGCCGGGACACCCACAATGTGCCAGCTCTGGTGCTGGGCGCTTTTATATATTGTTCTTTTAATCTCTACTTACTGTTCTGCTACGTAGATTTCAGGAGTACTAATGAGCAAAATGAAGCTCAGAGAGGTGAACTAGCTTGCCAAAGGTCACACAGCTGGTTTGTTTCAAAGCAGGGTCTGCTGCAATTTGGGTCCAGCTCAGTCTAAGCTTCCATAAAAGCCACATGGTCAGCTGGACTTTATAAACTGCTTAGATCTTGCCCGGCTCCATCCATAGGTGGCACAGGCCTTCCCTTCGCCTACCTGGCTGTCCCATTGCTGTATTCACAGGTGGCATGGATGTGACAGAACTGCACATAGGGCCCACAGGTTGCAGTCCACTTGTCGCAGAACGCGCCGGCTGTGCCCTCCCTGCATGTACCCACTATGCAAGCTCCGTCGCTGTTGATCCTGTTATCACATGCTCCATGAACACACAGACAGGCTGGAAGAGAAGGAGACCATGTTGAGGGCTTGGGGAACACATTTCCCATTGGGGTATGGAGCCACGAAAGATGGGAACCAGTTATCCCGCCGCCGCTGCTGCCAAAGCAGAGCAGGGCTGAACTCGGAGTCAGAGTTCCAGGGACAGCCTTGGAGAGCAAGTATGGGACAGGTGGGTCCCTGGGGCTCACTGGGGGAGGCGGGGGACAGGTGGATCTCTGGGGCTCACTGGGGGAGGCGGGGACAGGTGGATGGATCTCTGAGGCTCACTGGCTGAGCAGAGCTCTTGTCTCATAAAACATGGTGGATGATGCCTGAGGAAAGACACCCAAGACTGACCTCTGGCCTCCACATGCACATCTGTACATGTGTGTTCATACCGCCATACACATTTGTGTCCACCCATATGAACACACACACACACACACACACACACACACACACACACACACACACACACATACACACACACACACACACGTGCGCGCTGCAGTGTGAGCCCGTAAGACTCGGATGTGGGAGAGAAGGAAGGAGATGGAGTTTCTCAATTGAAGGCTGTGATTTAGGGGCTCGCAATATGTCCTAAGTGAAGGATTCTGGGCCTTGTCCCAGCAGGGACTAAGGGGACAGGGACTGATAAAGTGCTTGGAACCAATATCCAGGAAAGAATAGACAAACTCAAAGGAGGAAGTCTGGAAAATGACAGCTGGGTTTAAAATGAAAAAATAACTTGTATACTATCCAAAATAAGCCAGGACTTCATTTACAAGGAGCAAGACCCCAGAGACCAACAGATCAAAGAAGACAGGCAGAGCTGGAAGCCCAGCTCCCCTGCCCTGGCTTCTGCATCCCGTCGGAGGTTTGACAAATGGCAAGGTTGTCCAGCTTTGCCATAAACCACTGTTCTTGTCTCAGAAATCTTACTCGGCAAAAAGAAAAAATGGGCTTGGACTGGGAAGCCGTGACTCTGCTGTGCTCTTGGTTTTCCACTGAAATAAGCTGAGAGGGAAGAGGCATGTTTGTGTCAAATGTGTGGAGTTAGTGGGACAATAATACATAGGGCTTTGTTTATTGATTACTTAACGGGTATAGTATCCAGGCTAAAAGTCCCAGATGATGATCTAACTTGATATTGTAAACAACCCATGATGTATTCCTGGATTCTGCATCTGCGGTTCACCAACCTTGTATCACAACTATTTCACAAACGCATGCAGACATTTTCTTGTCATTATTGCCTAAACAATTCAGTATAGCGACAGTTTGTATAACGTTTAATTGTATTTGGTATTATAAGTCACCTGAGATGATTTAAAGCACATTTGAGGATGTGTGGGAGGATCAAGGTAAATGCTACGGCATTTTAAACATAAAAGATTTGAACAGTTGCAAGTTTTGGCAGTGGCAATGTGTCACAGAACCAGGGCTCCTGAGGGACACTGTGCCGATGTTACCTTCATTTTCTAGATGGAGAAACTGACACTTTTTCTTGGACTATAGAGCTAGTAATTTGTAGATGTGAGAATTTAACCTCTGGCTGGTCTGGATCCACAGAAAGCTCTTACCTATTCTTTTACTTTATTGTTAAGTTCTAATCTGAGCTTAGAAATATATATCCCCATGGCTCAGTGGTTAGGAGCATGGGCTGCTCTTGCAGAGGACCTGGGTTCAGTTCCCAGCACCCACATGGTGGCTAACAACCATCCATAACTCCAGTTTCAGAGGATCTGATGCCCTCTTCTGACTTCTGTGGGCATTGCATGACATGGATGCATTTATATATATGCAGGCAATGCACTCATATGCATAAAAATAACAAATAAAATATTTAAAAAAGAAATATATGGGCTGGGTGTGGTGGCGCATGCCTTTAATCCTAGCACTCGGGAGGCAGAGGCAGGTAGATCTTTGTGAGTTCAAGGCCAGCCTGGTCTATGGAGTGAGTTCCAGGACAGCTGGGGCTACAGGGAGACCCTGTCTCAAAAAGACCAAAAAAAAAAAAAAAGAAATATATATATATATATATATATATATCCCTTAATACATGTATTTAAATATACATATGATATATATTTTTTTAATTTTTTATTTATTATTTTTTATGTATATGAGTGTACTTTCTGCATGTAGGTTGGTGCACCCATGTGGTGCAATGCTGTGGAGGTCAGAAGAGGGTATTGGATTCCCCTGGAACTGGAGTTAAAGATGGTTCTTAGCCACCATGTGGGTGCTGGGACTCGAACCTGGGTCCTCTGCAAGAGCAGTTGGTGCTCTTAACTGCTGAGCCATCTCTCCAGTCCCAATATGATATATTTTTAAAGAATAATATACTTTCTACGAGTGCATAACTTCATCTTTCAGGGCCTATTGTGGAACTTTCTATATGTTCTACAGGCTTCTTGATAGATGGGCCATTTAGGTCTGGTCATGGCTCTTAGAGCAATAAAAAGGGGTAATTAAGAGTAGCTAGCATATTTGTAGTGCATGCTATGCACTAGGGGATATTTTCCACATATAGCTTGTACTAAACTTACAAAGTACTTACTAGTATTATCATCCTTATTTTACAATTAGAGAGGTCTAGTAACTTGTCCACAGACATAATTCTTAAATGGAGGAGCTGGTGGATAAGAACTATTTGAAAGGGAGCAGATGTGTTTCTTGAAATGGACCATTTACTACTTCAGTGATGTAGAGAGTGATTTCTAAAGTGTGATCCCTGGACAAACACTGGCAGCATCCCCAAGAACCTGATGGAAATGCAGTTTCTCAGGCCCATCTCAGGCCTACTGAGTCAGAACCTCAGGTGAGGCCCAGACATCTGGCACATGTTGTATGTTGAGAAGCAGAACTTAATGGCATTCCACAAGTGAAAATCTCAAGACAGCAGACCTGGACCCATCAGCGTGCTCAGTGCAAGAGGGATCCAGTGGAGGCAGCTCCGGAGGCATCACTTACTTTGGTTGCATCGAGGTCCATATTTGTTGGGGTCAGAGCAGAACTGGCACTGGAAGCCTTGGAAACCATCTTCACAAACACATGTCCCATTGCCACTGAGGCCATCTGCACACTGGGAGCAAAGGTAGGCCCCAAGGGCCGTTAGGACACGTGTCAGCCAGCAAAGGAGAAGCTTCACAGCCTGGCTTTGAATTCAGATTCAATCATACTAGAAATGACCCTGGACTCCTTGTGGGCAGTGCAGTCATCTTGGCATCAGGTAGGGCAGGATGCAAAACAGTGCTGAGCACGGGGATCCTGATCCAGGATTTAGAAACTCAAACGAATGGTTTCCTCGTTTGTGGATGCTAGCACCAAATCCACAGTCGAAAGGCAAGCTGAGGGGCTGGAGAGATGGCCTACTGGTTAAGAATGCCGACTGCTCTTGCAGAGGACCCGGGTTCGATCCTCAGCACCCACATGGTGGCTGAAAAGCATCTTTAACTCCAGTTCCAGGGGAATCCAACACCCTCTTCTGACCTCCGTGGCATTGCATGACAGGGGTGCATAAACCTACATGCAGACAGTACATTCATATATGAAAATAAATAAAATTAAAAAAAAAAGAAAGGCAAGCTGAGCAACGTTATTGTTATATATGCTGGATAGCTTTAGTGTCAACTTGACACACCTGGGTTGAGGGAGCCTCAATTGGGGAATTGGCTCCATTGGATTGGCCTGTGGCCATATCTGTGGAGTATTGTCTGATTGTTGAGCAGTGTGGGAGGGCCCAGCCCACAATGAGTGGTGCCACCCTGGGCAGGTTGTTATGTACCCTATAAGAAGGCAGGCTGGGCATGAGCCAGGGGAGCAAGCCAGTGAACAGCATTCCTCCATGGCCTGTGCTTCAGTTCCTGCCTCCAGGTTCCTGCCCTGAATTCCTGCCTTGGGTTCTCTGAGTGATGAACTGTGACCCAGGAGATGTGAGCTGAATAAACCCTTTCACCCCCAAGTTGGTGTTGGTCAGAGTGCTTTGTCACAGCAATGGAAGACAAACTAGAACATTATATTTCTTTTTATCTGAAAGCAGCTGTGCTGTTATAATGTGAATCCCTTAACGGGCTCTAGAATTACAACTTATTTTCAGACATTGTAATTACCATATATGGGTGGAAGGTATGTATTCATATTTTAGAGTAATATAAAATTAAAGGGAAAAATTGTGAATTCCTAAACATATTTTGGAATTAACATACAGTTTATTTTTGGAGTCATAATTTTGGTACATATGTGGTGTTTATATAGGCATATTTTGGAGAAATACAAATGGGAGGGAACAAACAACAGCATAAGGACTGGGTCAAAGAATGGACTGATGCAATTAAATTCTTCCCCAAACAATAAACCTCTGCAGAAAAAAAAAGATAGAGAAAAAGGTGCAAGACATGCAGAATGCATGAACTGGGGTGGGGTGGGGAGGCAGGAAAAGGGGACTTTGCCTAAATTGGACTAAGAAATGATGTATGAAATACATAAAACATCAATATAAGTATTTTATTTTAAAAAAAGATGCCATGAAGGGTGTGTTATGCAGCCTGTATTCTCTGAATTGAAGGGAGGAAGGAGGCTCAAAACTCAGCTAATGAAACTTACCAGGCTTAGAAAACTCAGAAAACGTGTAAGGCACAGAAAGCTTAGAAAGTTACAAAACTCACAGAGGTTATATAAGCACTAAACAATTGCTGGGGGAGAAGATCTTCAGGGAACTGTCTGCCAGTTGGGCAGGGTATTTTAGGGAGTGACTTTTTGAGTCAGCTGTAGTGGATGCCCTGAGTCACTTTTGCTTCAGTATGTAACCCCAACAAGCTTGCTGATTCACCAAGCGAGACTTGAGTGAAATTGTTTCTTTGGTCTGTTGTCAGTGCTGTATCTGGAGTGAATATGTATTTGTTCGTCTCTCCCCAGGATAGCTCACATCCATAATGGAGACCTACTCAAGTGAAGTGAGACCCTTCACACAGCATGTAAGGGATGACATTGGCATGACAAGGACTTCAAATGGTCTGTCCCTGCTCTCTCTACATTCTTGCATGTTCAGCTCTGTGGTCCATGCTGCAGTATTTTCCGTCTAGTATAAGTATCACCTGTTTTCCCACCTGTATAGACCTGGGAAGACCAGGTTTAGATTGACTGAGAGGTATACAGGTATCAAAGCAACCACTAGGAATTTTTTTTTATGTGTATAAATGTACTGTCTGCATGTAGGTAGGTGCACCTGTGTCATGCAATGCCGCGGAGGTCAGAAGAAGGTGTCAAGATTCTCCTGGAACTGAAGTTAAAGACGGTTTTTAGCCGCCATGTGGATGCTGGGAATTGAACCTGGGTCCTCTGCAAGAGCAGTCGGGGCTCTTAACCGCTGAGCCATCTCTCAGCCCTGGAAATTTTTTTTTTTGGTCTTTTCAAGACAGGGTCTCCCTGTAGCCCCAGCTGTCCTGGAACTCACTCTGTAGACCAGGCTGGCCTTGAACTCACAAAGATCCACCTGCCTCTGCCTCCCAAGTGCTAGGATTAAAGGCATGTGCCACCATGCCCGGCTTGGAAATGTTATTTTTTTAAGCACCCAAAAACCTTAGACCTCAGGATGTTCCACAGGTTTGGAAAGTGAGGTTCAGAGAGCTTTACTGAGTTGCATGTTGGGAGACAGAGGAAGAACTAAAAGCAGCATCACTAGACTTTCCCTTATTTTCCTCCCCAGGTCCAGACTCCTTCTATTTCAAATGCTTCTTGTTCTCTTAGTAACAGATCAAATTATTTTGATTCCTGGGAACACTGGTCAGCATTGTACCACTTTTGGTTTACCAGTTCTAAACATTCCTATGTGATTTAAGAAAGGTCATCTTGCAGCATGCATGAGGTAGTGTGAACCAGGGGGCTGTCCTCACCTGTCCATTTCCTGAGCATGGATTCGAGAAGCCTCCTGGACATGGGTTGCAGTCAGGCCCATAGAAACCTCTACAGCATTTTGGTATCTGCAAAGAACACACATACTGCCCTTTGGGATTCCCCCCATCCCCACACAAAGGAGGGCACTGATTCTGATTTCTACTAGTGTGATACAGGGTCAACCCCATTTTATGAGCTAATACTCAGCCATCTGGTCACCACCAACCTATTGAGCATCTCCCATGAGTGTAGCCCACCTCTAACATGTAAACAAGGTAAATCAAGACTTGTGCACAGAAGAAAAAATAGAGAAATAATAGGGTTGGAGTATAGCTCAGAGGCAGAGTGATTGCCTAGCTTGCAGAGGGTAAAAAAATAATAAATAAATAATCATACCAGAGGGTTGTAAGCACTTGGAAAACAAAGTACTGAAAGAAGTGGGGGCAGATAGAGGTGGGGGTTGGGAGACTGTCAGGAGGGGTTGAGTAGATGGGCAAGAACCAGGTTAGAGATTTGGGTGGAGTGTGACTTCCATGCAGGTGCTAAGAGCTTCAGCTCTATGTTAAGAAGGAGGATGACTCAGGAAGGTGGGATTCCAAGACTCTTTGATTTCTGCACAGAAAATCATTCTAAAGTCCTATAGGCTGCTGTAACCATGTAGACAACAGACTCAAAGCTACGGCTTTAGACTCAGACCTTAGTGGCCTGGATGAGACCCTGGTTGCACCTTCCTCACCGTGACAGTGGCGTTACAGAATCGGGCGCAGCCATTTTTCAGTCTCTGTGTTCTGCTCCTATAGACACATTTGTGTGTGAAGAGTGCCTGGAAGAAAGCAAAGGGCAGAGGTTCTGTTGTCTGTGTCCCAGTGTCCCCCACACATCATGCAACCTCTCCCTGGTCAGTCATCCCAGTCCATGCTGCCACTGACGTCACAGCATAGGGCACACCAGCACACCTGAGTCTAAGTGCGGCTTTGCCAACTTCATGAGGCCCCTCTCCTTGTTGGTAGGAAACAAGTTAGGCTTTGAACAGTGTGTGGCACACTGATCTTTAAAGCTCTCCTCATATCACGTCGTCAGACAACTCTAATCAATCAATGAATGCCCTCTGGTTCATCTTGTATGTGGCCTGGCCTCCTCTTCTGTTCTATAGCCATCCTTAAACTTATATGGAAATTTTAGAACCAGTATCTACCTCTTCTTTGTGGGAAAAAAAAAATCTATCAACTAAAATAAAAACCAGAGGCTTTCCTTTTAGAAGATGGACTGATTAAATGCATCCTTCCTTTTTTAAAGTTTTGATGGCCACTCGTGATTATCCATAGGTCCCATTTATTAAGGAAGGACCTTATCAACTTGTGGGCTGGAGAGATCTTTCAGTGGTTAAGAGCACCAGCTTTTCTTGCAGAAAACCCAGGTTCGATTCTCAGCACCCACGTGGCAGCTAACAACTGTGGGAAAATCCAGCTTAAATTGCAGTCTAGTTTCCAGCTAGCACGCCTCAGGGTATCGCATGGCTGAGGGTCTGACCCCACCCCAAGGAGGAGCAAGCAACCTGGCCTAGGTGCGTGATGCTGGGTGGGGCAATGGTGTGCAGTGGTGCAGAATTGGGGGACTTATGATTGGTCCTGGGAACTGACGTCATTTAGTTTATAAAAGCAGGCTGTAGCAAGGAATAAATTTTGAATTTCATAGTAACATCATCACGGAATTCCTGGCCATTATTTTTTTTATTAATTATTGAGTGCATACAGGTGAAGGTAGGCCTGCATTTTGTTCAGGTGGCGAGTGGGTTGGAAAAAGGTTCCCCTTTGTGGACCACCAATCTGGGTAGCTGGTGTTGTGAGTGGGCATAAGCTGAAGGGAGGCCAACAGCCATCAGCCTAAAATTCCTGTCCAGGGTTCAGCAGTCTCTGGGCAGGTGGGAAGTCATGGCCAAGAGTGGAACACATGTCTCGTGGGTCCAGGCTAAGGGCCTGAGTTGGTAGTACCATTAAGGATGGGCTATGGGAAGTAGACAGCTGGCCTCTGCACTGAGGGGTCAGCTCCACACAATGTCCGAAAAGTGGGCACTGTATTCCCCTTCCCTTAGCAGGACTGCGTAGTCCTGTTCAGCATAAAAAGAAAGCTTCCTACAAACAACCATCCATAACTCCAGTTTTAGGGAAATCTGATGCCTTCTTCTGACTCCATGGGCATTGCATGACATGGGTGCACTTATACATATGTAGGCAATACACTCATACATATAAAAAATAATAAATAAAATATTAAAAAAGAACTCACCAACTTACTGTATGAACATTGCAAAATTTCTATAAAAATTAGAAAAAGGAACCTACAATGGGCTGGACACAGTACACATGCATTCAGTAGTTTCCCAGTCCATGGGAATGTTTTTCTATGATTTTTTAATAGGTAAGGAAACTGAGGATCAGATCGGCCAAACCATTTTTTTCCCTGAGAAGTACTGTAGGTATGTGTCTGGTCCAGAGAATAAGTCTTACAACTTACTAATTGTAGGATCACGAGAAAATCACAAGTCTCTGAGGGGCTCGCTGCCTCACGTGATATGGGTCAATAATACTGGCTTCTAGTTTTATCTCATGAAATTTAGATTGATCAACACGATTGTACATACAAGACCCTCCAGCTGGATGGTGGGAGCCCTGGGCTGTGGGTTTGGGCATAGCTGCTTGCAAACTGGTTTTACATGAAGGATGCTTGTACTCATTACTTATTGTTAAAAAATGAAATAAATAAATAAAATAAAAAAGAAAACCCTCACAAGGTTGCCAAAAAAACCCCAACAAATTTTATATTAGATAAATGTTTGTATTAAGTTTATCTCTCCTTCTTAGGTCTCCTTAAGAAGGGACTGCGGAGACCTCCCAAGGTTACAACATCCTAAAATCTTAGCTATATAAATGTATTCTGAGGTCATTAAGGAATGAACATTCTAGTCCTCTTTTGAGTTTCAGGATAACCAACCAGCTATGTCTGGATCATGGGATCTCATGAAGAGTAAACTGCAGCTCTTTCAGTTCTTACTCTTGTGTCTCACTTTCCTTTTCCTTCTCCTTTTCTTCCTCTTTCCCTAGTTTGTGGCTCTCTAAATAGTGTCAGGCATACAGACCAAATCATGGCTCTGCCATATGTCAGCTCTTGTCGTTGACTTGATTCCCTAACTGCACAGAGCTGACACTGATGATAGGTCTCCTTCCTTGATGTGATGGTTAATAGTGATTGTTAGCTTGATGAGATCTAGAATCATCTAAGAGACAAGTCCCTGGGCATGCTTGTGAGGAATGATCTAGATTGGGTTATTTGAGGTGGAAGATTCCCTCTGAATATAGACAGCATCATTGTATGGGCTGGGGTCTCTGACTGCATAAAAAGGAGAAATCTAACTAGCTGAGCACCAGCATTCACCTCTCTCTGCTTCCTGACCATGGATGCAGTGTGAGAAACAGCACCATACCATTTCATCCCTGTTATGATGGTCTGTCTCCCTTTAAATTGTGAGCCCAAATGAACCCTTTCCCTTACATTGTTTTTGTTGGGATGTTCTGTTAGAGCAACAGAAAAAGTAACTGATACACTTGGGCTGCTCCATTGAGCAGTTAGAACAATATTTGGCACCCAACAGTCACTGTGGTACCAATTTACTCTTTCCTCTCCTGTTCCCCACTTGACAGCGTCCCAAATGACTCCCCAAATGACTTGGAGGAGATGGTTGCTTTAAGCAAAACAAATATCTGAGTACCTACATCTGTTTAATTCTGCTTTATTAAATATTTCCTAATATGAGTATATCAAAGAACTTGTTACTTTCCATAATGATATACTTTTTCTTTTTTGGTCTTTTTGAGACAGGGTCTCCCTTTTACTTCCAGCTGGCCTGGAGCTTGCTCTGTAGACCAGTTTGGCCTTGAACTCACAGAGATCTGCCTGCTTCCCTCTCCCGAGTGCTGGGATTAAAGGTGTGTGCCACCACATCCTGCCATAATGATATATTCTAATATTGAAAGAACCTTCTCTCTGGGAACTTCCTTATTTATTTATTTATTTATTTATTTATTTATTTATTTATTGGTCTTTTTTAGACAGGATCTCCCTGTAGCCCCAGCTGTCATGGAACTTGCTATGTAGACCAGGCTGGCTTTGAACTTACAGAGATCTGCCTGCCTCTGCTTCCTGAGTGCTGGGATTAAAGGCATGTGCCACCACGCCCAGCTGGAAAACTTCCTTTTTCATATAAAGAACTTAGAAGCAGAAATTTGTCATCTTTTGGCCTTAGAACACTTTGTTTTTTCCAATAGAGTACTCATCATGTAATTACAGGTGGCTGCACAAATATTTGTTTTCTTTTTTAGATTGAACTCAAGAAAGAAAACCAAACCAAATAATGCTAAAACAATATCTTATTCATCTTTTTTGTACCTAGAATCAAAGAAACATGTATAATGCGTGACCAAACTTCAAAAAACATGTGAAGAATTCAATCAAATTTTGAAAGTTTAAGTTTTAGGGTTATTTCCAGATATGTATTTTTATTCTTAATTGGCAAATAATAACTACATCTGTCTATGTGGCATAGTGCAATATTATGTGTTTACATTGTAGAATGACTAATTCAAGATAATTAATGTAATTATCATCACATGTACTTACTATTTCCTTATGGGGAGTACATTTGAAGTTTAGCTTTAGCAATATTTAAATGCACAGGCCATTATATATATATATATATATATAGTCAGCATAGTGTGCCTAATGTGAAACTTATTTTTTTTCTCCCTAAGTGATTGTGTACCTTTCTTGCTATTTCTTTTATATTTCTCTAGAACAGCGCTTGAGGAGGGCAAACACCAACACAGACTTCATTCAGGAGGAAGAAGTAGCGAGGAATCTGCTGAGATGCTATCTGCTTTGGGTGTGATGCTGAGTCTTTATTTCTGCTAATACTGTTGTTATCTACACATAAAGAAAACTAGAATAAAGATGGAACCGGAGAGATGGCTCAGCGGTTAAGAGCTCTGGCTGCTCTTGCAGAGGACCTGGGTTTGGTTCCCAGCACCCATGTGGGGGCTAACAACCATGTGTAACTCCCATTCCAGAGGATCCTATCCCCTTTTCTGACCTCAGTGAACATTATATGACATGAATGCACTTATATACATGCAGGCAAATGCTCACACAAATTAAAAAGAAAAAAAATTAGAATAAAGAGGTTGAACAACTTATTCACCATCAGTGAGCTAGGATTCAAACATGGATCTGGACCTTCTCTTCCTACAACCCCCCCCCCCGCCTTATCACACTCACTGTGGCCTCGAAGTCAGCAGGACATTTGCTCCAATTCACCAGGGAACAGCTCACACAAGTGCCCTGAAAAAGAGACAGCAATCGGCACAGGTATCCTTGGGAGGGCCTCCTGGGATCAAGCTTCCCTCCTTATAAAGGGGGTTCTCTTGGCCATTCCCCCTAATTCTTCCCCAGGGTGCAGGGTGTAGCTAATGCCAGGAAGGGCTCTTCGGGAAGAAGCTGAATCCACCTCTTCTCACTCTCTTCTGGACAGAGCATTCTGCCATCTTCTGATCTCTCTGCATGAAGGAAAGTACCTTCCCGGAGGAGTCTTTCAGTTGTTCCCATACCAGGGATCTAGTGCCAGGTCTGGCTACACAGGTAAGGCCATGATTTCCAATAAGCTTGGCAGAAATAAGGTTGAATAGTGAATCTCATGTCTGGCTTCTCCCCCTGAGTGGTTTTGGGAGGGGAAGAAATTTAGTGTATGGCCCCAAATCTGCCCAAGTTTTTTCTCTGACATCCTTTATCTGGCTCCATGCTTCAGAAAATAGACCAGGGAAAGGAGTCTTTGGGGGGGCTCCCTGGCCAGCTTCCCGCTGGCTATGGTCAAAGTGAGATATAGCATGATGCATGTCATAGGAAGAGAAGAAACCAAGGATTTCCTCCCTGCATCCGCTCTGGCTGGCCCACCACTCCTACCACTCTGTGGGCATCCCCTCTGCTGCTCTCCCCTCCCCCACTGGTAACCTGTACCCACCCCAAGCCCTTTGATTGTGGGCTACATATTGAGACCCTATCTCAAAAAAAGAGGAGGAGAAGACAAAAAGTAAAATTAAGTGGCTTTTCTTTGTTTAATGCTCATGTTCCAAATATATTGTGATATTGATGTATTAATGAAATATCTTTCGAAGTAAGTTCCAGAATTGTTGTTATTATTATTATTATTTGGTCTTTTTGAGACAGGGTCTCCCTGTAGCTCCAACTGTCCTGGAACTCACTATGTAGACCAGGCTGGCCTTGACCTCACAGAGATCCACCTGGCTCTGCCTCCTGAGTTCTGGGATTAAAGGCATGCACCACCACACCTGGCTGATCCAGGGCTATTAATGCTGCAAGTTGGGGTTATAGGTCCATAGAAAGTTAAAGCTTGCTCATGGAGCAGTATTGGAATTAATTAGAAAGTTGATATGGAAATAGGAAAGGCCATCAGAAGGAAAAGGAGCTCATGGAGAAATAGAGTCTAGTATTTGAAAGAGGAATATGTCACTAGGCAAGAACATCCACTTGCAAATTAGTTTTTTATCTTCAGTCTTTCCTGGAGAGAGTAAAGTTATGAGTTTGGAGCAGGTGTGTCCAGGTGACAGGGGCAGGGGAAGGATAAGGTAGGATGCTAAACCAGGGGAATCGCCCTGATTGGATCCCAGAGCTGGGAATGGAATAAGCTGAATAACAACTCTCCCAAAATGCATGTCTCCCTGAAATCTCAGAATGTGGCTTTGTTTAGAAATAGTCTGCAGATATAGTTAGGTTAAAATGAGGTCATACTGAACTAGGGCATTCCTAAATCCAATGGCTGGCGTCCTCATAAACAGAGAAGACACAGAAAGACACATAGTGAAGAAAGCCATAAGGAGATGAGGACAGAGATGGGAGTGTGTAGGTGTAAGATGAAGAATGCTAGGGCTGCTGGGAGCGGTTGGAAGCTCTGGAGTTTTGTGAAGTGCTCTATGCCTCTAGCTTCAGCCCTTCAGGAGGCTAAGGCAGGAGGATCTCTCGAGTACCCAAATTTGAAGCCAGCTTGGGCAATATCAGGAGCACCTATTACAAAAGAAAGAATCCAGGGCTACAGCCTCCAAGGTAAGGATGTCTTTTTTGGCACCTTGATTTCAGAATTGGCCTCTGCAACTGTGAGAGAATAAGTGATTAACGTCTGTGGGAATTTCTTATAGCAACACCAAGAACTCTGCACATCTGGGTAGCATCTTTTGTGGAAATCCCACTTGAACCTTGGTTTACAGCTGAAGGGTTGGGACTTCAGGCCCACATACCTTTTCATGGAGATACACCTTCAAGGGTGGCCCATTACTGCTTGCTCTCAATGGCTGCATGGGGCCCTGATTTACTAAACTTTTGAATAAATATTGCTAAGGAAACTTTAACCAAGTTTCCTTAGCAATATTTATTCATGCTTCAAAATTATTTTATTTCTTTCTGTTTAACATTTCCATGTAGCTTTCGAATTCCTTGAAAAATATCTTTAATTTTGTTATCAGTATATTGAATCTTGAAGTGTTATATTAAATCCACAATTTTCATTAAATTATGATAGATATCAATGTGAATTAATATCTTTAGAAAATTGTTTCTTTCGTACTATGAAGTTTATGTTATTATTTTAAATTTAGTTATCTTAAAATGTGTCTTAGACTTTTGTAAAATTTTTATCATGAAAGTCTTCAATCTCATTATTTATCTTTCTAAATATTTTTTAATGTTTTTTGTTGGGGGGTGTTCAACTGGGAAGGGATGAGGGAAGGGTATACAAAGAACCATAGGGATAAAAGGAGAGAAGGAGATCCTTACCAGCCTCATCTCCCTCTTCGTTTCATCACATCGGTGGGGCAGAATTGGGACAATGGAAGGAGGAATGAGAACTCCACTCAGTGTGTAAATTCGGCCATTTTTGGCAGCGACCTCAGTTTCTTCCATTGCTGCATTGTTGGCCAGGATCTGCCCCTGAAAGAAGCAGTGACACCTTCCTTTCTAACTACAGAATCAAGCCATGGGGAGGAAGCAACGACACTAAAAGCCCCAACGTCACATCATTTCCCCCTGAAGGTTGATGATAGATTTTCTGTCAGGAAATGGATTGTGTTTGTGAAACGAATCCCTGACTGAGCAAGGACGCATGTAGAGAATGATTCCAGCACCCGCTGAGGTGGACAGAGGCTGATGACCACCACTCTACATTGCACTTGTTACCTCTTTGTGCTGAAATAAGGATCCATTCATTCCACTACATCCACTGACTGTGCATTAGCTCTGCTATAGGCACTGTGGATCCATCCACAGGCAAACTCCTGCTTCAGTGCTTAGTGGAGGGAGCGGAAAATCAGTGAATTTGTCAAGATTTCCAATATCCACTTTGCCTGCACCTTCTCCATCACGGGTCAATGGCAAGTTCATCCGTCTCTGGTGCGAGTCAAAAGCCTCCGGCCGTCCTTGGCTTTCACAGCCTGCATTGCCTGCCAATCTATTAGCATGATTTTTTTTTTTGTTGCTCTTCAAAATTCATTCACAATTTATCATGTCTCTGTCCACCCTGACTAAAGACACCAACCATCATTCTGTTTTGGTCTTTTTGTGTGTATGCACATGCACATGTGGAGGTCAGAAGCCATATTATTCCTCACATACTGTTTACCTGTTTTTTTGAGATAGGGTCTCTTGCTGGCCTGGAGCTCACCAAGTGGGCTAGACTAACTGCCCAGTGAGCCCCAAGGTCCGCCTGTGTCCACATCCGCAGCACTGGCATGCATCTCTGCACATGGATATTTTTTAGGTGGGTTCTAGGATGGAACTCAGGTCTTCAAGTTTGTGCAAGTCCTTGCCTGACTGAATTATCTTCCCAATCCTTAACCCCATTCTTTTTTTTTTTTTTTTTAATATGTATGAATGTACTGTCTGCATGTAGGTCTGTGCACCCGTGTCGTGCAATGCCGTGGAGGTCAGAAGAGGGCGTCGGATTCCCCTGGAACTGGAGTTAAAGACAGTTCTCAGCCACCATGTGGGTGCTGGGGATCGAACCTGGGTCCTCTGCAAGAGCAGTTGGCGCTCTTAACCACTAGGCTATCTCTCCAGTCCCCTTAACACCATTCTTGATTGGATTATTGCAATCATATCTCTTAATCCATCTTCCAATTTGTACATTATCTCATAATAAGCTGCTTCTCATTCTCATTCCCACTTGGAGTAGGAGCCTGCATCTCACCCTGACTCTCAGGCCTTATGGGACCTGACTCCACATCCCTATGCCCCAGATGCCTGGCTGCTTTTCACCTCCCCTCCCTTTTGCTGCCTCTGCCTGGCCACGCTGTCCTGCTATTCGTTGAACACCTTAGCCTGCTCCTTGTAACATGCATTTGCTCTTGGCTGTTTCTTCTCTCTGGAAGTTTCTGTTTCCAGAAACTCACATTGCTATTACTCCATTTCCTTCAAGTCTTAGGGTCTGCTGTTTTCTTCTTTGCGAGGACTTCTTAGACCTTTATCTAAAATGTCAGTTCTATGAACTCAGAGGGTGACTGAGTAGGGAGGAAGAATTCTAAAGAGAGGTGAGTAGGGAACAAGAGAGTAATAGGGGTTGGAAGGGTGGGACCTAATGCTGGAGGTTTTCTCTTATGTACAGAATCTAGATATACAGCATACACATACATATACAAATATATGTGACAAGAAAATGGAAAGGAGCTACTTGTGGGGAGGAAGGGGACTATCAGGGGAGATTGTAATGAGCTGTAGGGACAAATATTCATGAGGTACGGTGATATACCTGTATGAAAAGTGGCATTCAAGGCCAGCCTGGTCTACAGAGGAAGTTCCAGGACAGCTGAGGCTACAGGGAGACCCTATCTTGAAAAGACCAAAAAAAAAAAAAAAAAAAAAAAGTGGCATAATGAAGCCCATTATTTTCAACATTAGCTAAAACAATAATAAGTGAAAACTCCATTTCTACTTCCAAGTTTCATGTAACCAGTGACTTTTGTCTGTTCTTTAGGACCTAGGACAGTGCCTGGAACACAGTGGTACCCAGTAGACGTCTGCTGAAAAGCGAGGTTGCCATCATTAGACATCATCTCTCTGCTCCTAGACTTGGCCATCTCAGAGAGTGAGCTTCACTGAGCATCTTGGGTAAGCCATGCTCCCTCCCCTCCGGGGCTTCATAATGTTCTCCTGGGTGCCCAGCACTCTCTTCTATTCATCTCTGCCAAGTTCTTTCTACTCATCCTTCCATGCATGGCCAGAGGGACCCCCCCTGAAGTTCTCTTGACCTGCTGCCTTCCTTGGACTCCTCCTTCCACATGCTTTCGACACCTCTGTGGACTTCTCTAACTGGCACCCATCACAATTGTAATTGATTGATCACTGAGTGGATTGTTAAATTCTAGTTACTCCTGTGATGTATGTCTGAATCTTTTTTATTTTTTTGCTCTTTGTTCCTAGTATCTAGTATCACCCCCACAGGATCAGTTGATATTGGCTGATACTGATCTTGAAAGAATTGAGCAAAGAGTGAACAACTGGAAAGAATGCAGGCCTATGAGACAGGGGACATAACACAGTGGGTAAATTACTTGGCTTACAAGCATGAAGACCTAAGTTGATCCCTAGAACCTACATTTAAAAAGCCAGGCTCACTAACATACACTTGTAATTTCAGCACTGGGGAGATGAAGACAGGTGAATCCCTGGTACTTGCTAGCAGGCCAGCCTAGCCTACTTGGTGAACTCCAGGGCAGTGAGGGACCTTGTCTCAAAAAGGAGGTGGATAGTAGCTGCAGAATGACACATGATGTGATCCTCTGGGCATATGGATGCACACACATTCACATGCATGTGCACCTGTACAAACGTGTACACACACATGCACGCATACACACACACACACACACACACACACACACACACACACACACACACACAAAACCATACATGCCACTCCTAACAAGAAAAGACCGCAGGCTTGTAAGTTAGTGTGGAGGCAAGATAACCTGATGAACAGGCAATCATCAGAACAGCCACGAGTGAGTGGGTACCACCACAGGATCTCACTTACATTTTTGGTTATGTTAAACTGTATGATCTGGTTGGCCATGCTGCGAATGTGAGGTGTTGAAATGAGAGTGGCCACTTCCAGCTGTAATGAGAAGAGATCTGTGGAGACATTTGCAGCAATGCACAGAGTACCCATTTCTTATAGCCCTTGCTGAAAAAAGTCCTTGATGTTGTATTTGTGGCTTAGATTTCTTTGATAACAGTATAACAGATAATGGACTGAGGGTTTGCTCAGATCTACGGGTAAAAAGAACAAGCACAGCAAATTATCTAGCATCAAAATATTGGAATTGGAGTGATAAAGTAGCAGGAGGAAGAGTAGGGCCAACCTGGGTAAATGGGACAATGTGGTATCTGAGGAGTTCCAGAAGTTTCCGAGAGCCCTGCAAAGGAATAAAAATATTACTTTAGTCAGTGAAGAAAACTCCACGCTCTTCCTTTTAAGAGCCCTTCAAATGAATTTGGAGACTAAATAATAAAAGAAAATTACTCAAAAACTCTTTCTTGGGAAATTGAAGATGAGAACAATTCCATGCCACATATAATTAACATCCATCAAATCTCTTGATAATAGCTATTCTGAAAACAAGACAAATACATTTCATGTAGTCTCTCTGCATCCCTGTGTGGCCTACTGACCCATTTTATATGTAATAACATGGAGCTCTAGAACCATGTCCACAGTCACACAATTCACTCAGGGTTCCAGCCTCAAGAATGGCAAACTCACAGCTAGAGTGCTCCATGACCTCACTGCTTGTCTCAGGATACATTCTGGAATTCTTACATCGATCATTTATGATTCTGTCTCAGTTGCTCCATACGTCAGCCTCTGCTCGTCAAGTCACATCCCAGTCTTCTAGGAATATTTATCTGCAGGGACCCTGTTTGCCTTTTCCCTCAAAGGAAGTCATTCCTCCTTCAAGGATATTTCCAAAGGTTACTCTTGCTTCAGAAAACTGAAGCAGTAGTGGAGAAAAAAAATAGGGTCCTTGGGCTCTAAGAACAGACATATTCCTTGGAGGGAGCCTGCAGAGCTCGGGCACATTCCCTGGTAATGAGGCAGCAGGGATTCCTATGCATTTCTATAGCAGGACGGCACTCCGACTCAGCTGGGTGGACATGCTTCTCGGCCCTTGAGTTCTGCTAGGTATGTGGCACAGCCTGGATAGATGAAGGACCGCAGGTCAAGATCCTAGTAACTACTAGGAGGTTGTCCTTTTGGGGAATATGTTCTCACATCCTCAAGCCCCAGGCTTAATAAAAAGCCTTGCCCAACCTGAGGTCCCGTCACTCAGCCTCTTCTGGGCACTTGAACTTCCAGAGATCTGCCTGCCTCTGTCTCCTAAGTGCTGGGATTAAAGGCACATGCCTGGCCAAAGATACTGATTTTTTTTTTAAACAGTTGAGAAACATTAGAAAAGACAAGACAAATCAAACCAAGCATTTAGTCTTAGGGTTGTAGAGTTCTCTGTACTCAGGCCAATTGGCAGACCATAACTCTATTGAAGACTGCAGCCACATGTAGGGGTAGTTTCCAGGTTCTGTTTGATTAGTGCTATTTGCTTTGGTTGTGGACGGCACGTGGTGATATGTGTAACTATGGAGCTCTCCTCGTTTAGAAGAAGCTGTCTGGACACGGGAAGGCAGTGATACTGACTCTGTACATTAGTAAGTAGGGTACTGTACCTCTGGAGACAGGAGGTAATCAAGGATGCCATCCTTCATGTTGTCCAATGCTTCATTGCTTGGAACAAAAATCGTGTAAGGTCCACCACCCCTATCCTCATCTAAGGCATGTCCGACATTGGTTTCCTACATTTGAGAAATTAAATTTTATGGCTATATTTTCTCAGGTTAATATTTGAAGTAGTTCCCCAGAAAGTAGTTAACATCTCTGATAATTTTACAAAGGATGCAGCCATTTTTCAGAAATTGATGGAAAGTGCATACCTCTAACAAAGATCGGAACTTGCTGTATCTTGGCTGTAGAATTGTCATTATGGTTTTCTGAAAAGAGAAGTTTTATGCTTAAAAGTCTGTAAAAATTAATAAAGTGGTTTTAGAAATACAACATTAACTTTAAGAGATTGATGGCAGCATTTATGTCTGCTCTGAAAAGACTGCTTTACAGGCGACTTTGTGATTGACCACTAAACAGCCAACTGCTTTGATTTAACCAGTCTTTCAAATCTGTGCACTCTACAGAACCTCCTGGCAAGGGCAAGCTGAGTGCTAGCCAAAACTTTCTTCTAGGATGTGTCTCTCCAGGCAGCAGAGAAAGGTGGACTTGGGTTGATCTCACTTTTACCTGACTTCTCACCTGGGGGTTGCCCTTGAGTGTGGGTTCTAGCTTGTCCATAGCTCTGTCGAGGATGTGTACAAGCCCGTTTGAAGCAGCTATATCCCCCTGAATAATTTTCACCTTCGTTTTGCCTCCATAAAGTTTAAGCTTTAGTTGATTGTCCTAAAATACCAAAGAAAGAAAAATAAATTAATATGGAAGTTCTGGAAAGAGTGTATCAGACTAGCAGTCAGATGTCCTGCGTCCTTAGGTCCTGCCACTTACCAGCGGTGAGACTGTGGCAAAATTACACAGTCTTACACGAGGATGAAGTATCTGTTTGGCTTACCTCACTCATTTACTATTAAACTAAAATGAGATACTGCTGTGCAAAATGTGGACAAGGCATTCTATGCTCTCCTCCAGGAAACTTCAAGCTCCATGAGGCCATAACAGCTGATTACCGATGTAGCACTTGCTCTGATGTGTTGCACAGAGAAGGTGCACAACAAATGCATCTGTGGAATGACTAACTGAAGCTATTGTGTGACCCGTAAGAGTTACAGACAATAAATATTTGCTGAATGAATGAACAAGTGAATGTATGCATGCCCTTATGTGAAAGGAAGACATATCTTCCTGTCATTTATATTGCTCTATCCTTTCTATCATCTATCAGTCATCTATCTATCTATCTATCTATCTATCTATCTATCTATCTATCTATCTATCTAATCTATCATCTATCTATCATCTATCTCTATCTTCTATCAATCATCTATGTATCTACTATCAATCATCTATCTATAATCTATCATCTATCTATCTATCATCTATCTATCTATCATCTATGTATCTATCTATGTATCTATCATCTATCTATCTATCTATCTATCTATCTATCTATCTATCTATCTATCCATCTTTCTATCTATCCTCCACCCTCACACATTCAGGACAGCAGACTGGTTAAGACTGTGGGATTTATTATCAGGCAGATCCACACTTGAATCTTGACTCAGGATTTTCCATGTGACCTCTCCATTGTCCCATAGGAGAAACGAGGATTCTGATAAAACAGATAAGGATTCTGATAAAACACAAATAAAGATTTACCTCTATATTTAACATGGAAAGAGCACTCAGAAATCTGCCAACTATTGATATTAGGTGAAATATAACAGTCCAGATCACCACCCACCTGTGTACGACTGTCATTAATTGCATGCCTCCCGCTAAGTAGAACCATGAAAAGAGTTATTTGTGAAGTGTGTGTGTGGGGGGGAGTTTGGTTTTAAAAGCTGGCAGAATGAATGGCATTAGGAGAGACAGAGGTGCTAGCTGGAGAAGATGGATCAATTCCAGCAACTCAAAGCAAACACATTCCGTTCATTTCCTTTCACGAGAGGAATGCAGACAGCCCTTCCAGGAAATGAGTTCACAGCACTCTGCCTTCCTAGTGGCAGCTGAATTAACAGTTGCTTCGAGAGCTAACTCAGGCCACATTCAATCAAATACTCTAGTCCTATTTCTGTAACAGTCTACCTCCTCCTTCCCAGCTCCTGTTGCCCTGGGAGAAACTCTGACCTTATCCCTGTTGAAGATTTCCCCTGACTTCCCAGTCAAGGTATAGAAGGTGTCTGTGTCATTCATCTGCTCCGTGTTCATCAGCCCAGCAATGATGTGGAGTTTCACAAAGTACTGAGCAGTCTCCTTATCCATCAAAAGCTCATTTACCTAAGAAAAGAGAGTCAGATGGAGTGATATTTGGAGAAAGTGAGCATTATAATTATAATTATAATGCATGTTGGGCCTTATTCAACATCGGAGACACCCAAGCCAGTGTACTCTAAGGGGATCTATCAGATACAGATGAGGGTTCAGATGAGTATAGGCTCGGGGCCAGGCACTAAAAAGAGTAGAAATCTGGAGCTTCACAGCTGATGCCCACTGCACTGTTAGGGACCGTAGGCCACTTGGTCCTGGATCTCACATTGTAGGGAGGGCAGAGAAATGGATACAGGAGGAGAAAAGGGACCAGACTCAGAGAATCTACCTTGAATCCAAGAAGAAGACCAGAACGAAATCTTCTGAAGTTTAAGGAGTAGGCAGAGTGGGCTGATGATGCTTTTGAATAGCAAAGTTATGCGATCAAATCGACATTTTGGTCACAATTGTACTATCAACAATCAACAGATGCTTTTTAGTGAACTCTCTGCAAACTCTATATATTGGAGGGGAGACCCCTTGCAAAGTGCCTAGTACGAAGGCTTGCAATACTGCCATTTCTCCTCTGTAGGAGAGACTATAGGATATCTCTGAAGGTCATCAGTAGATGGGCTCATCTCAGATGGATGAATGGTGATGGAATATTGAGATGAAGGATGCTGCAACACACTGGGCTTTGACTCAAGACAGCAAAAAGTCTCATTAGAAAGGGTCTTGGAAGAAGATAAACCAATTTGATGCAAATCTGTAAATACTATTTACATTAGATCAAACTGAACTATTTCATAGGTATTATCACCATAGGACACTTCCACCAGATACAGTGATTCCCACTCCGTGATATTATCTCAAACAACAGCTGCACACATTGAAGAGTAAATTTTTCTCTGTGTTCCTTCTGTCACTGTTACCATTGCCCATGATGTCAAAGAAATTAATACCAGCTAATGTATTAGTTGAATTTTTCCTGTGGGGAATGAGCAGCCTTGCATCATACAAATCTTATTTATCACTTGACTGCAGGTTAGGAAGTTTCAAGGGTACCCTTAGAAGGACATGATTGAAAGAAAGCCTTTTAGCATGCTGGTAATGGTCTTGCTAGATATACAAGTGCTTTCAATTGTGTCGTGTATTTATGATTTGTGTACTTCTGTAAGGATATTTCTCTGAGAAATAAGGATACTTATTTCTGCACTTCTGTAAGGATATTCTCAAATAGTGCAGATTCTCATCTATGTGTGGATGTTAAAAGAGTTGATTTCTTAGAAGGAAAGAGTACAATAAAAGTCATTAGAATCAGGGAAGGGTAATAGAGGACAATTAAATAACGAATACCACAATTCAATTAGACAAGAGGAATATACTCAAGAGTTCTAACTCACAGGATGGTGACTATTATTTAGGGTAACTTATATTTTAGAAAGTACTGGAAGAGTAGAATTTGAGGCTTTGCAACACAGAAAACTGATAAATGTTTAAGGAAATCAAAGTGCTAATTACTCTGATTTGATTATGACACATTTTATACCTGTATCAGATACCACACTTTACAATGCTTATGTGTTAACTTAAAACATATGTTTGTCAAAAAGCCCCACCATGTTTACCACTAGTAGGCTAAATTGTCATAAAGTTTCTCACTTTAAGTAAGATACTGTCCATTAAGGCATTTTATGTCAGCCCTTCAGTGTGGGGTTATTTTAAATACTCACATCGAATCCTTTCATTCCCTTGTCTGAGGGCAGCAGCATGGTGAATGGTCCCAAGCTGCTCAGTGGCCAGGCATAAGCTTTGTCTTATGAGTCCAAATATGCAAAGAAAGAAAGAAAGAAAGTGCCATGAAGGTCAGAGACACATGGGCTGTGAAGTTGCTCAGTGGGTCTTATGTGAAGTGTTGGCCCGGCATATTCTCAGAACTCTCTAAGAGGTTCCCTGGAGACTCAGCTGTGGCTTTACAGATACTCTGGGATGATGGGGTAGGGTGTGACAAGGTCTTCTGACAGCCTTACACTCCCTGACCCTGTGATAGCTGAACTATCATCTGCTGTGTAAGGGTTCAGCCCTTGGTTTCATCCAAGGCCGGCTTTGGAGAGCCCACACCAGGCTTAATGGTCTGTTGGTGCCTTCTTGAAGAGTAGAGTATTCAAACAAAGGGCCTCACATTTCCATTCTGCCCTAGGCCCTGAAAGTTAAGGAGCCGGCCCATTTCCATCACCCTGGGGAAGCTGGAACCTCAGGACAGGCTCTGTGTCCTCACAGGAGCAAGCTGCAATGAGGAAGGTGAAAGGTAAATAGGACTCTGTCCGGGGAATGTTGGGTGTAGGGATTCTGCAAGGGACACTCTACATACACCTCCTTCCTCTCTCATCTGATGTCCTGTGAGTTCCTAGCAGCTGGTTATAGTTTCTAGAAGATTTTTCTTAAGCTCAAGTCCTGTTTCTAATGCTTGACCTCTGTATGAGGCCTTGCAAAGAGCAGACCACCATACAGGCAGTACAGTCAGATTATGCAGAGAACACAGCATTGGTCTGCAAAGATACTGACTTCTCTATGTTTGTTTTCTTTTGGGAAATCATTTTTGCTAACTTGAAAAATTCTAACACAAATATTGATATTTTAAGGTTTCTATTTGCTGGTCAGTTCTGTGTTTTATTTTTTGTCACCTGGTCACATTCATGCTTGGGTGAAGTCTTATTCAATGTTATGATCAGCAATAATATTTCATTCTCAAGGGGTGGAAGGTGGGGCAATATTTGTAAATGCTGAGGGTCTTTTGCACTATTACCCTGCCTAGAGCTTGGGGAAGATTTGTTACTAGTATAGGTTAACTAGTAGCCTTAACTGTTGAACATGGATACTGTCATGGGACCTTAGTAACTTTCTATCCCCAGTATGACATGACAACATTTGTTTGTCTCTAAAAATGGAGAGATAGCCTAGTGGTTAAGAGCGCTGACTACTCTTGCAGAGGACCTGGGTTCAATCCCCAGCACCCACACTGCGGCTGAGAACCGTCTTTAACTCCAGTTCCAGGGGAATCCGACGCCCTCTTCTGACCTCCGAGGCATTGCATGACACAGGTGCACAAACTTACATGCAGACAGTACATTCATATACATAATATATATATATGAAGTCAAAGGAAAGGGGATAATCTTTGACATCAATTGCTGTCTCTCTTGCTGTTATTACAAGTTTGTTAATCTATGGGAACCTTAGGACCCTAGCCTCAGCCCTTTGTCTACTAATCTTTGCATTGCTAGACCTCCTAGAGAACAAATGTCTCCTTGGAAATAGCTGTCTGGTTCCTCTGTCACCTGTATGGCCAGCCCTACAAGGGCTGGTCCTAGTGCACCAGTCTCGCCTATCCTTTCTGCAATCTGTGTCTTGTAGATGCCCTGGCTCAGAAGAAGGCTGCCCTTGAGGAGGAAATCTGTATCACATAGCTGTATACCCAGGAGCAAGAGGAAGTGGGTCAGCCTTCCTTGCCACTTTCCTCTGGGTTCCGTATTTAATCCTCTGAGTCGCTCCATGATGTTTCCGTAACAGGTCAGGCCATTGCCCACATAACCTTTCCGGCAAGTACATCTGCAGAGAGAGTGAAATCATATTCTCAGGGGCTTCACAGATGAGGAAAACGATGCAAAAAACCCAGTACTGGACAAGGCCAGGAGAAGCACAAACCCAGTGAGCAGATAAGTGCAGGTCCTGGCTTAGAGTTGCCTTTCCAGAATCAGATGAGTAATGTAGTATGTGCATTTATAAACAGAAGATATCTTTGTATGCTCTTTGGAGCAGTTATTCTCAAAGTATGCTCTAGATACCCTCTGCATCAGAATCACTTGGAATATTTGCTACAAATGTAGAATAAGCCTGAACCGGAATAAGCCACATGTGATGGTTAATATTTATTGAACTCAGCCAGGTGTGGTAGCACACGCCTTTAATCCTGGCACTTGGGAGGCAGAGGCAGGCGGATCTTTGTAAGTTCAAGGCCAGCCTGGTCTACCGAGTGAGTTCCAGGACAGCTGGAGCTACAGGGAGACCCTGTCTTGAAAAGACCCCCCCAAAATTTTTTTTTATTGAACTCGACAGGATCTAGAATCACCTCAGAGACAAGCCTGTGGAGAGGCTGTGAGGGATTATCTGCAAGCAGCCCTCCTTCTCTGCTTCCTGTTTCAGATGCACTGCGAGCTACCAAGCTCCTGCCACCACGACTTCTGTGATGGACTGCATCCCTCAAACTTCCTTAAGTCGCCTTTGTCAGGGTATTTGATCACAGCAACAGAAAAAGGAACTAATATACCACCAAGGGCAGCCTGTGGGGCAGCAAAGACTTGAACCATCCATCTGCATAGAACGTTTACCCCACTTCCTCCCTTCCTAGCCAAGGCCTGCCCCTCACCACTCCTCCCTCAAGGAGGCCCCCTTCAGCGTCCCTTCTTGCTTTGGATGGCTCTGCTTACATGCACTCTCATGGTGCTATGCAGCCCTCTCTCTAACAGCTGTTTCAGCTGTTATTTATCTTGATATGTCTGGTTATGTGATAAATATCTGCTTCCCTATCCACCGAGGGCAAAGGCTTTGAGTTTCTTTGTTCACTGTGGTCACCCTAGGATGTAGCCCAGGGCCAGGTCCCTAGGAGGCACTTAATCAATAGTCATACAATAAGCAGGAGCTGCATTAAGTAGATAAGAAAAACAATGAGAATTAACCACAGACAATAAAAATGAATATATGAGCCATGGAAGTCACAGAGAAGCAATGAGATCAATCACACACAATGATAATATATAAACCACAGAAGTCATAGAAATATAACACAATAGTCTCAAAAGAGAGAAAGTCGGAGATGTGCCAATAGTGGCATGTTGGTAAATGTTTAATAACTACCTCTTAAGGGAATGTGTGCGAGAAAGGAAGCTTTGATTGACAGAACTTGGCAATTTCAATGGTTTCTCACTGTACATCGGCCAATTTCACACTACTAACATCATGTCAACAAGTTTGTGAAATTCCTAAAAATTTAGCACTCTGCTCTGTGAATCTGGAAGCGCTGGCTGTTCCTAGGAGAGGTGTTGACAGCCAACATAGGAGGGTGACATTGACTAGGACCCTGAAGATGAGCAGAAGTACTTTCCAGAGAGGAACACTGCCGAGGGCTGCAGAGATACTGTGACAACATCACAGTTCTGATGAGGTCCTACCATAGCATAGACACGACTCACTTAGGACTGGATCCCAGAGAATAACTACATGCTCAAGAATTAACTTTTGCTTCTAAATATGGTCTCTTGGAAAATAGATCTATTTCTAACAGGCTTGTAGAACAAACCTCTCAGTCCTGTCACCCTTTACTGCAGTGACTATTTATCTATCTATCTATCTATCTATCTATCTATCTATCTATCTATTTAATTTTTTATTCTTTGGTTCTCTTGAGACAGGGTCTCCCTTTAGTCCCATCTGGCCTGGAGCTCACTCTATAGACCTGGCTGTCCTTGAACTCAGATATCTGCCTGCCTCTGCCTCCCAAGTGCTGGGATTAAAGGCATGCCCAGCTGCAGCGACCTTTTAACTGGTCTTTCTATATTTCATGTTCTCTTCTCCAATCAATGCTTCATACATCCTTAGAGTGATTTCTCCCAAAGAGAAACCTGTTACTTGCAGGTTCCAAACCCTCCAGACTCCCTCACCTACAGGACCACATTCAAAAAGTGGATACCTACTGCCCACTGCAAATGCTAGCAGCACCAAATGGATACATATTTAATATTTTATTTATTATTCTAATTTTATGTGTATGACTGTATTGCCTGCATGTATGTGAGTGCATCCATGTCATGCAATGCCTGCAGAGATCAGAAGAGGGCATTGGATCCCCTGGAACTGGAGTTAGGGATAGTTGTTAGTTGCCATGTGGGTGCTGGGAATCGAACCTGGGTCCTCTGCAAGAGCAGCCAATGCTCTTAACTGCTGAGCCATCTCTCCAGCCAGATGGTAGATATTATGATATAATATAGATCTATATGATATATAATATTATACATATATATTATATATATTGACAGGATTCCGCTATGTACTCCAGACTGGCCTGGAAGTTGTTAGGTATTCTAGGCTGGCCTCAAACTCAGTCTTCTGCCTCAGCTTCCCAAATGCTGGGCTTATAAGTGTACAATACCCCTGCCAGTCTAGCACTTTCTTTTTAAAGGCATTCTAAATTTTCTCAGGCTGTTTTCCTTACCAGTAGTATTCAATCCTTTCTCTAGTAGCTCTCGGTGGCCTTGCCTGGCCTCCTGACTCTCCAGCTGGGCTGCACACTACATGACCATCTCTTTGGTATCTCTATCACAATCATTCCCACCAGAATTCCATCTTAAGACATTGGATCCCCTTCAAGACGGGAAACCTCCAGCGAGGATGGATCCTACTTTATTCCTCATTGTATCATAGAACATAGGGCAGAGCCTAGGACTAACTTACTAAGTACCCACTTATTCTAGGGTTCTTGCTAAGTGAGAAGGCTGTAAGATAACAAAAGGCACTTTGTCCTAAAAATATTCTCACATAGTGAATACAATGTGCATGAAAACAAATAATGGCAGCAATGTAATAAAGCCACTCACCTCTGTGAGTCCTGGTTTGTCACAGAGTGGGTTTAGTCATATCTTTAAGGTTCTTAATAGAAGGGATAATGAAATAAAAAACAGAGACAGATACATAGATAAAGCCAATACTTGGCAGATGATGACAATGACAAGGATAACTATGATGCTGGACATGGCAATGATCACAACAACAGTATTGACACACCAAGGGGCTGATAGACAGTAGAGATATTCATAAACAGGTGAATTAAGTGAATTAAGCTCCAGATGAAGTGTCATGAAGAAGATCAAATAGGATGCTACAGCAGGTGGAGGGAAGTGACTAAGTCTGCTTAGAAAAATGAGGGACAATTCCTATGAGAAATTCACATTAAAGGCTATATATGAGTTTCTCAGCTGCGAAAATGTTTGGGGGGGGGGATGGAGAGATTGCTCAGCTGTTAAGAGTGCCGACTGCTCTTGCAGAGGACCCAGGTTCGATTCCTAGCACCCGTATGGTGGCTAAGAACCATTTTTAGCTCCAGTTCCAAGGGAATCTGACACCCTCTTCTGACCTCCATGGCATTGCACAACACGGGTGCATCAACCTGTATGTAGACAGTACACTCATACACATAGAAAATAATAAATAAATTTAAAAAAGAAAATGCTTGGGAGCTTGTTGACTGAGTCTTCAGGGTTTAAAAATATATATTTACTTATTTATTTGAATAACTGACTGGCTCTCAATAAGGTGCAGTTTTGCTTTCTAAGGACCTGTTGGCATGTCTGGAGACATTTGTGCTGGTCACAGATGGGATGGAAACCTCTTGGAATCTTGTCAGCAGAGGGCAGGGATGCTTGTTAACATCCCACAGGGCAAGGGTCAAAGAATTGAACTGCCAAAATGTCTATGGTGTTAAGTTTGTGAAACTTTGTTATAAGGTGTTACTGAAGCAGATCTAACCATCAAAAAATATCGATTTAATATAATCAAATAACAATTCATGACTTAAAGATGATCTTTTTCACACTACACTGATTTAAGGATTGGGAGGAGGAGATTGTAACTCTGTGAAATGATATAGTCCTCACTATGGAAAATTAATCTTGCTACAAACCACACAAGCTTCATTTGAAGACAACTATGAGCAACAAGATGTGAAACTCTTGCCAATTCCTAGGGATGTTTCTCTTTAAAAGGTCCTGCCATTGCTGTGAGGCCAGTGGTCTGTTTCATGTAAAGTGAGAGTGCTGTTTTAATGGCCTCTGTGTTGAGGAATGTATGAGACATAAATATTTTTTCTTAATTTTATTTATTTCTGTAAGTCCAAGAATTTACAAGACCATTTTCTGACTTGAACATCCTCAGTTTGGCTGTGGCAGATCTAAAGCCTAGCCTCTTTGACTGGTAGGCTTTAAAAAAATGAATATAAATCTCTTCCACTCTCTTAAGGCTTTAAAATACCTAGAAGCCACTTTCATTTATGTTATAGGTTAGAATTACGGTAAGATTGAGCTAGTGCAGAAGGTATCCTGAGAGTCTTTGACTCATTGTTTCCTTCATTTCTTCACTATTTTATTTTCTTTCTTCCTGAATTCATGGGTTACTTCAGACTCTCAGTCATTCCATTGTTTTAATCAAGCTCAATTACAATAGCGATGATAATAACAGTTCCCCACACCAAGGACATTGAAATTAGTAATGATTATAATAGCTAGCATTTGCAGATAACTCCTAGGCCAGGAGTTATGCTCAGAACCTCACTGTAGTATCCAACTGAATACAACAACTACCTGGGGTGAGTTTTGTTATTAGTCTCATTTAAAATGAAGTTTCTGTGTATCTCACTAAATGGTACACAGCCCCTGGATGGCAGGGCTGGAGCGCCTTCACACTGTGGAGTTCAGGATCATAAATGCTAAGATGGCAGCAAATTCCAGGAGACCAGAGGGACAGGTGGCCTAGTGGAGGACAGGGAAGGTGTCCCAGAGGAAGGGATAACACCAGCTGAGCACCAGCGGATCTCTGTGTGTCTGACTTGGAAGAAGCAGGGGTACAGACACGGTGGAGAAAGTGCTAAGTAGAAGGAAGAGCAGCAGGTGGGAGGTTTGGCCTTAAGGGTCCCAGGGTGAAGAAGGGGCCATGTGTGACTGATGGGCTGCGACCCTCCTTAAATCTGCACGTGGAATTCCTGATCCCGAATGTGGTGGGATCAGGAAATGGGGACATGATTAGGCCACGAATGGAGTGTCACAAATGCCCTTATTGAAAGCCTCACAGTACTCTTCAGCCCCCTTTCTTCTATGTGAGGATGTAATGAATTAGAAGGACCTGGCTGTATTGATGCTCAGACGCTCAGCCTCCAGCCTTTAAGTGTTACATAAACATCAAATATCGTCAGTGTCACTAATGTTCTAAGAATCTAAATTCACTTTCATGTGGTTTTTAATTTGCCTACTTAGCCTGGCCTGTCTTCTTTTCAGCTAAGATGAGTTATGTAGGAGAGATGCCCTTCTCTCCTCTATTGCCTCTTACTTCCTCCCTCTCCCGATATAAGTGAAATGGTAAGGAATAGCCATTACGGATAAGACAGAATTTATTTCATAGCCAGCTCCTCATGGGGAAGTATAGTTGGTCACTTGATCACTTTTCAGGAGAGGGATTGTGTGTAGCATTTAGACTTGTCCCTCATCAATGGAGTGAACAACACACATTTTCTTGATGAGACATAATCAAATCCTTTAACCCAGATATCCTCTCTCTTTCTCTCTGTCTCTGTCTCTGTCTCTGTCTCTCTCTCTGTGTATGAGTGGATTGATGCATGTGTATAAGTGCACATGTGTTGTGCAATGCCTGTGGAAGTCAGAAGAGGGCATTGGATTCCCCTGGAACTGGAGTTTCAGAAGGTCGTTAGTTGCCATTGGGTGCTGGGAATTGAACCCAGGTCCTCTGCAATAGCAGCCTCCTTTTTAACCACTGAACCACCTCTGCAGCCTCCCCCCATACACTATTATAAATTGCTTGGCTTCAAATTTTATCAGTTTTATCTAACCAGACTTTTTATCTTGGCCTCTTTCTAGTGAAGATAATCAATTTGTTTATTTTCCTGGAGAAGAGGATGGTAAGAAGGTTTGTAATGAAGCTTACATTATTCTGATATCTTATTTTCATTTTTAGATTTTATCTTCTTGATCACTAATGAAAGAAATTATTTAAGGAAGTATACACGTTGAAGACATAATTATAAAGGAATGACTCTGAAGGAAGTGAGATGGGGACTCTGAAATCAAATATGTTTTATAATTATCTGATTCAATGTTATCATGACTTTGAGCTCACAAGAGCCTCATGAGCCCTTCACTAAGGCTGATGGCCACGAGAACTAAGTGAAACAGAGATGGTCTGGGAGTTGAAGGGCATGGGTTCCAGCCTCTGCTCAATCTAATGAAAACATAATATACCTGCCCAAAGTTTCCAATAAACATTCGCTTATGTAACTGTCTCAGCAGCAGTGTGGCGTAGAGATCATTGTGTTCGCTGTATACACAGAGAAACTGATGCCAGAGGTAGTGCTCCCTTCCTAAGGGCATGCATCAGGTATGTACCAAGGCCAAGATTTAACCTTGGATCTTTAAACTCTACACACCGTTCCCCTCCCATTGCCAGAGTTGCCTCTGACTTGGGAATTTACACACGAATGTTTTCCCTCACAGTAAACCTGAGTCCAGGAGCCCTGTCATGCATTTTCACTTTCCCCAAGCAATTTTCTAGTCATGAGGAAACAGCCATATCAGAGGTCAAACTCTTGCAATCCCAACAGCCATTTGTTTTCCCAGGCACAGCAGTTCCCTTCTTGAGCACATCAGCCCCAAATATCAGCCCATGTCAATGCAGAATGCTCTCATGGTCATTATGAAGGACATAACAATTGACTGAGACATCGATAATAAACAGATTTTCGGTGCACTTTCGATGTCCTTGCTGCTATCGCATGGGATGGGATGGGATGGATATAGGACTGACTGAGACATGCTTCCTCCCTTCCAAAGAACTTACGACATTGACTGGTTCCCACTTCTGCCATTTGGGAAAGGTGTGGTGAGACTGAGAAGACTTACTGGGTTTGGCCAGGCGCAATGGTGGTGCAGTTTGCGTTCTGATGGCATGGGTTATTTGACTCACAGATGTCAGTCACACTGCACCCCACTCCAGGTACAAAATTGTGGTAATGTTCTTTACACTCGCAGTGAGACTTCAGGAGATGGAGAAACAAACATTGAATCCCAGTTAGTCACATCGGCTAGTATTTTTCTTTAACCTATATTTTTATTCTTCTCTAGAAGCTAACTCAAAGCAGGGCTGATGCATGGGGCTAATCAAAACATTTGTCAAACTTTCCAGAAATAGGAAATCATGTTTGAATATCTTCCCTGTTGGAAAAATCACATCCCTTGTTTGTAAAGTTTGGGTTTTCGGTTTTGTTGTTTCCTGTACCTTGACCTCATACACAATTCCTGGTTCAAGCTTGCCGGCAAGTGAGCAGAGTTTGGCACTCAGATGCCAGAATTCTCTACAGTACTGGTTTTCAGTGGAGGAAGGGGCCCTGGGCAATGTCTGGTGATACTTTTTATTGTCCATGAGGAGAAGAAAATAGAGCTGCTGGGGATCAAGGGTGCTATGAAACATCCTATAATACAGACCACATCGCCAGCTCAACAGAGAATTATGCAGCTCAAAATACAAATAATGCTGAAGATGAGGGCCCTGGCCTGTATAATACAGTGCCCCGACACTATGCAAATGGAGGAGGCTTCCTAAGCCTTAAGCATATGCCTCGGGACCCATTTTTAAAGAGACAAAGCACATTTTAAATAATCTTATTTCGAGTCTTAGAATTCATGACATAACAAGGATTTTTCCCAGAGAGGCTCTATTTTGAGGATGAGAATTTTTAGTTCCTCAAATTTCTAAGCAAACTTGCCCCAGAAACTGGTAGGGTGAGCGATATGTGCTATAATTTCTTGTCAAAGGAGAGTTAGGATGGATTATCTATAGAGCTCCGGACATCCCCAACATGGGTTCTGTGCTTGTTTGGGTTAGTTTTAGTCAGCCTATCTGGAGTCTCTTTTCTAAAGAAGGCCAGGTCTTCCTCACCCAGCTGCCATTTGCTGCCAATATTTCCTCAGCCAAGGTTGGGCTCTGCTACCCATGTCTACAGTTCTGTGCTGGGTTTTTGAGCTTGCATGGGTCCTGTGCATACTGATGCCAATGCTGTAGTTTCCTATGAACCGGGGCCCAGGAGCTTGCAGAAGTCATTTTCATTTGGTCTTACATGACCTCCCTGGCTCTTACAATCTTTTGGCCCCCTCTTCTGCAAGGTTCCCTGAGCCCTGGTTGGGTGAAGCTGAATATAGGCAGCCTGTCCATGGAACCACATTCTGTAGACTCCTAATATTCACGGTTTGACCATTCAGGTCCTTTTGGGTTCCTGGTCTCCTGTTGCATGGAGGGAGGAGTGTCCTTAATGAGAGTTAAGAGGTTGTTAATGCCTTCTTGGGTCCTTGTTCTATGATGGTTGGGTCTTGTGTGTCGAGGTTGCATTGTAGATATGTTGCCTAGGCATGAGGCGTTCACAGACCATGTCTGTGTGCGTCTAGTTGTGGGACTCTGTACTGTTCTCATCTGGTGCCAAAGAAGCTTCTTTTCTGAGTGTTGTCTGGGATATTTGTCTGTAAATACAAGGCTACTTCTTTTGTAGTTAGTAAAATGTTACCTTAGCTTAGGGATGTGTCTACTTTGTGGAATTGTCTAAGCTCTATGACCTCTCTGGTTCCTACATCTGGCTATGTTAACAATACCACACATGAGTTTCCTCCCACTGAGTCAGCTTTAGTTAGGTCCAATTGGCTAGCCATTGATTTCCCCCAAGATAGAAGTACCACTGTTGCAGTGACATCATATACTGTGTGGGTCATTGATGTGATATTTGGTCTTGAGGCTGATGCTGGACCATCTATTGATGATCTCCTTTAGTGGCTTGCATAGTGCTCTCCACAGCTATGAGAGCAGCCTTCAGGGGTGGTGGCTTCCAGGTCAGATCCAGCTCCATTGTTCAAGATCTGGTCTCTGAAGTTATGTCCTATCTTCAGCAACAAGGTTTTACCTTCAGGCTCTGGAGCCAATCAAGGGCTGTGGTAATAACCTGCGTAATTTTGGGAGTCTCTTGGACTACCCTGGCAAAGACTCAAAGGCAGGTTTCTCCTGTCTGGTACTGTTTCTTGATGTCCAGGCTTCATCTTTGCATACAGACTCATGTAGAAGTATTGTATGTGTAATGTTAGACTAATATGATTCTCTCAGGATTTTTACCATAGCAAGGCAGTTTATCTCTCCTGTCTCCCTTTACCAGTCTAGTGCTCCCTCCATGTCTTCTCCATTTAAAGTATTTTCGTTTCTCCCTCAATACTGCCAGTTTCCTATGGTCTCACTTCTCTTGCCCCCCATCCCCCCCTTTCCTTCTATAACTCTTCCACTCCACTCCCATTTAGATCCCCTGACTTTATCCATTCCTCCCTTGGTAACAGCTGTCACCTACTAGTCTTCTGTCTCAGGTTCTCTCTTTCCCTTTCCCTTCTTGGTTGCTAGGGCCAATTTTTACTGGTTGAGGTCATGACATGATTCAGAGGGACAGTGTCTCGCCTAGGAGATCCTCCTTGCTCCTTACAACCTGTCGGTGCTGCTGACATTTTCTGTTTCCAGCCTTTGGGAATGGGTATGTGGGGCTTCCTAAGCCCCCCTCCCTTAACTTTTAAAGACATTAGAGAGAACATAGGATTGAGAGTACATGCCAATCATATTCACATGACTTTGATTAAATTAATTGAATCTAATTTTGAATTCTGTTCATATTCTGTCAATTGCCACATAAGACTGGGTTAGGAGAGAACACAGGGCAGTTAAGTTTTGACTGGGTGGCCTAGAAAGTGTCAGTTTGAAGGGTGATGGGGTGGGGACGTCCTGTGACTAGGCCCTGTTTGGAGAGGAACTCCAAGCCAAGCACAGAAAGTGAGAATGGAAAGGGCCAGAAGGCACACAAGCAAGGACCATGGTACCAGGTCACCTGAGGTTCTTTTCCTACTCTGGACACCCCAGTTCCATGCATCCTTGGCTCACCTGACCAGGACCATCATATTTGCATACTGTAGACTTTGTAGGACAGTTTCCAAAGTTCGTTTGACAGGGGTCTATTGGCAAGCACACTTGACCATCCCCACGGTAGCCTTCTCGACATGTACAGCTGTGCCGGTTTGGTCCCAGGTACGAGCATTGAGCATGAGGGTGGCAGATGTTCTGTAAACATGGGTTGATGGCTTGAGAAGAGACAATGAGAAGTGGTTAGCACACTCAGACACGGAGGAGAACTGAGCTGTCGGAGCTGTGGGTCGGAGTGCATCGAAGGCACAAAAGCGACCGCGCAGTTTTTAGAAGAAAACATTTCTTCTCGTTCCATCTGACCACCTCCTCTCCAGCAAATGGATTCACATATAGCCACCAGAATCTGTAAATTCCAATACTGTACTGACATATTAATCCCCACACATGCTTTATGACAGACACTCTGCCATGCACTGGAGATATGTTGTCTTATGCACGATAAACCCTTTGCCTGGAGCATTTTATATTTTTCCCTCAGATACAAAGAAATGGAAAAGGTCATCATATTGATTGCAAAGTCGTTGAGTCGATTCTCCCATTACGCGGTGCAAACCCCTCAGTGGATAACAGGCGGGCTGGGATCCTACTCACGCTTGCAGTTTGGACCGTCGCTTTCATAATTGGGAAGGCATTTGCATTCGAGTTTGGTTTCATCCTCGCCAGAAGGTGAACATCTGGAATTTTCTGGACAGAGCAGGGCTGCACACTCAGGGATGGCTGCACGGGAAGGTTATTGAAGTATTCTTGTTAAAATAACCAGTTATAAAAGCTCTTTTACTAAAAAAAACATTAAGGGCTTATTGCAATAATTTTAAACATACAAAATACATAAACTAACAACTAATTGTGATTTTTTTTGCTCTGTTTTTTGAGATGGGATCTCTTGTAGCTCAGGTTGGCTTCAAATTTGCTATGTGGCCAAGGATGGCCTTGAACTCCTAATCATCCAACATTAACTTCCTGAGTACTGGGACTGCAGGTCTGTGCCACCATGCCTGGCTACTAATTATGTTTTAATTTGCTCTCTAATCCCACTCCCAATGTAACCAATATCAACACCCATCATAGCACATTTATTTATAAACTTACTTATAAATTTTCTTTTAAAATAATTTTATTGAGTTTTTGTACATTTAATATAACAGATCTTAATCAAAACCCTTTCCCTTATCCATTTAACCCCAGACCCCTCCACCGGATTTCACGGATTCTGTCATATATGTTAAGTCTTATGCAGTTAAGCATTTGTATTCCAGATGTCCCTCAGTGAAAGTTTATCCAGTGGAGTCTAGTCAGCCTATCTAGAGTCACTTCCTTAAACATCTACTCTCTCTCATCCAGCAGTTGGCAATAGTTCCTCAGCTAAGGTTGGGGCTTGCTGTCCATTTCCCCAGTTCTATGCTGGGATTTTCCCTGACTGCATCAGGATGTGTCTTGTGCATACTGACACCATTGTTGCAAGCAAATTCATGCGCAAGTTCCCAGAGGCCCGAAAGCCTGTTTCCATAAGGAAATACCAACTATGAATCCTACTGTAGAGAGATCTGTACATCCATGTTTGTTGCCACTCTTTTCACAATAGCTAAGATAACGTCCCTCAACTGATGAATGGATAATGAAAATGTGATACATTTATACAATGGAGTTCTACTTAGTGGTAAGGAAAGATGAAACTATGAAATTTTCAGGTAAGTGGATGGAACTAGAAACGTATACATTTTCTTTTGAGACAGGATCTTAGTATGCATCCTAGGCTAGCCTTGAACTCACTATAGAGCCTGGGCTATTTCAGCCTCCTGAGTATTGGGACTGAATGCATGTAGAAACATGTCTGGCTACATAATATTTTTATTTAACAAAATGGAATCCTGTTAAAATATTTAAAAACCAATTTTTCATTTAACAACAGATAATGAAACTCAGTTGAGATCTGCCATAATCTCCAATGTAGATATAACTTAGCTGGCTGTCATGAACTATGAAGAGTTTGACACATTAGTCAACCTTCAAAGCCATCAAACTGGGCTGACACAGTGCCATGGATATTGTAGTTAGTGTGAGACTGTTGAGGAAGGGTGGGCCATTCACCTTAAAAGCAGTAGCAGGGCTGGAGAGATGGCTCAGTGGTTAGGAGCACTGACTGCTCTTGCAGAGGACCCGGGTTCGATTCCCAGCACCCACATGGCAGCTAAGAGCCTTCTTTAACTCTAGTTCCAGGGGAATCCGATGCCCTTGTCTGACCTCTGTGGCATTGCACAAATGGGTGCACCAACCTACATGCAGACAGTACATTCAAACACATAAAAAATAATAAATTAAAAAAAGCAGTAGCTAGAGGAAGAATTTTTGATGCCAGCTTTTTCAAGCCCAGTTGTCACAGAGCAGTGCAGAGATGTGGGAAGATCCAGTTTGAATTAGGGGCTAGTTCTCAGGGTACAATGTGGGAGTCATGGAATTCCTTGACCCCACCCCAAGAGGGAGCAAGCAACAGTGGCCCAGGCACATGACGCTAGGCAGAGCAGCAGTATACAGTGGAGCGGAACTGGGGGTCTGTGATTGGCTCTGGGAGCTGATGTCATTTTGCTTGTAAAAGTGACTTGCAGCAGGCCAATAAATCGAATTCTTCATTACCATCATTATAAAGAATTCTTGGATCCATTATTTTGCACGCATACAGGCTGAAGCAGGCCTGGATTTTGAGTGTCAAGGCTAGTGGGTTGGACAGGGGTCTATCAGACCACCAGCCTAGTAAGCTAGCATAAAGTTGGATGGTACCATGGGGCTGGATGGAGATCCATTAGGTCACCAGCCTGTGAAGTGAATTGTAAGTGGGTGTAGGCTGAAGATAGGCCATCAGCCGTAAGCCTGAAATTCTTGTCCACAGACCAGCAGTCTTTGGGCAGGTGGGAAAGCACGGCCAACAGGAAGCGTTCTGCTTCCCAGGCTAAGGACCTGGGTTGGAAGTACCTCTCGGATTGGGCAACAAAAGTAACCAACTGACCTCTGCACTGTACCTGCTCATAGTAAGAGAAGCTCCTATGCAGAGAGGACCAGATTAATATCTGACTATGTCCTGGGCTTGTTGTAGAAGTTCCAAGGTTCTAACTGTTAGATCTGGCTCTCCCAGGATTCCAAGGGACACAGAGATGTCCACTCCCTCCAGAAGCTGTCAGCCAGTGACTAACTTCTTATTTACCTGAGATCCCGCCCAAGCCAGTAAAAGGGCCTCCTCTAGCCACCGTCTTTGCTGGTAGCTGCCATGTGCCAACAGGCTTGCCAGCCCGGACCAATTCTGAAGTAAATACATCCTGGAGTGACCTTAAGCCTGGTGTGCCCATCTTTTATCTGGGGTTCATGCCTGCATAGATCCAACATATTTGTACCCTTTTTTTCTAACATATGGTGCCACAAAACTTGGATCATGGGAAGTTTTTTTTTCCTCTGTATATTTTTCTTGAATTTCTGTGCATCTCATGCTGTAATACGTGTTTAGATTCACTCCCCTGCCTACTCCCCACAGACTGCACACTGGATTTCATGCATTCTGTCATGATCAGGGGAAGTTTCAATATAACATAGTTCAACTAAAGAATTGGAGCCATGGAAACTTAGTAAGAGTTAAAAAAATTCTGAGCCGGGCGTGATGGCACACACCTGTAATCCCAGCACTTGGGAGGCAGAGGCAGGTGGATCTCTGTGAGTTCAAGGCCAGCCTGGTCTACAGAGTGAGCTCCAGGCCAGCTAGGGCTATAGGGAGACCCTGTCTCAAAAAGACCAAAAAGAAAAAAAAAAAAGAATTCTGAACAAAGAACAAAGCATTGGCTGGTACAGTAAGAGAAGCACCTCTCTTCATGCAGAGACCAAGACTCGGGGAGACCCTTTCTTCCTCCGAGCTAAGATCCTGATACTCCTGGAAAGGGCACAAACTTGGTCACTATACGGAGGAGGAGCTGCTGAAGATCCCTGATCATGACACTTGTTGCCAATCTGTCTTCTTAGGTACCAGGGAAGGTCATCCATCTGGAGGTGGGAAGCCTTAGAATTCATCAGGTAGTTGGGGAACCTGGCATGCACTGGGTGTGGCTGTAACCAAGATCTAAGAAGCCACTCTCTCACTGGTGTGGTGGCACATGCCTTTAATCCTAGCACTTGGAAGGCAGAGGCAGGAAGATCTCTGAGAGTTCAAGGCCAGCCTGTTCTACAGAGCAAGTTCCAGGCCTCCACGCCAGCTGGGGCTACAGGGAAACCCTGTCTCGAAAAGACCAAAAAAAAAAAAAAAAAAAAGAAGCCACTCTCTCAAAAGAGTAGTGGACTTCTGTGCATGGCTTGGGAAGTTCTGGACCACCTGGGTGAAATGAAGGTGAGGTGTCCAGCAGATGGTCAGCTCTGAGGAGCCTTTACCATGCTTGGGGCCAAGGAGAAGAAGTGAAGAGTCACCCCCTGTTGGGGGACACAGACCTGTGCTGTCAGGGCTTTTGGCTATTCCACCAGTACTCAGTCAAGCCCTGTGTGATGTTCAGTAACAAAATGCTGAGGAAACTGAAGTCTTGACAGAGGCTGGCATTGGAGACACTGTGTGGTTCAGGAGCTCCCTGGCTCCATTTAGCTCTACCTCCCACTGTCCCTCTAGCTCCCCTTGCTAATAATAAGCCTTCCCATCTTGCTACCTGGCAAAGGAGAAATATTCAAAGAGTCCACCTCTGTCATTATTGAGCTGAGAGCTGATATGTTAGAAAACCAGCACAGGCAGTAAGCATGCCTGCTCTTTGCTCCTGAGAGAGAAACTGTATCTTCTTTTTAAAAATTTTTATTTTATTTATTTTTTATGAGTGTACTGTCTGCATGTAGGTAGGTGCACTTGTGCCGTGCAATGCCTCAGAGGTCAGAAGAGGGCATCAGATTCCCCTGGAACTGGAGTTAAAGATGGTTCTTAGCCACCATGTGGGTACTGGGAATCGAACCTGGGTCCTCTACAAGAGCAGTCAGCACTCTTAACTGCTGAGCCATCTCTCCAGCCCTGAGAAACTGTATCTTCTAAGGTTCTCCAAGCTACTGATAGTCATAAAGATGATCTGGAGCAAAGAATAGTTAGCTCTAGAGGCATGCGTGAATGTGAGACCCAGTGACAATTGTCTCCCAAGAATGGCCAGTGGAGGCAAAAACCCCAACTGTCTGTGTCCTCCTCATTCCATAAAAGGAAGTGCCCAAGAAATGACTGCCTTTTGGGGATGACATTTTCCAGCTTCCTTTATGGCCAGATGGGGTTGTGTAATGAATTCACAGAGATGGAATAACAAGCAGGAAGTTTTAGGCGTTTTTCTGTTTTCACAGTATTGAACAGCTAGAAGCAACCCAAATGTCCCTCAACTGACGAGTGGATAATGAAAATGTGGTACATTTACACAATGGAGTTCTATGCAGCGATAAAGAAAGATGACATCATGAACTTTGCAGATAAATGGATGGAACTAGCTAACTGAAGCAACACAGTCTCAGAAAAATAAATGATGCATGGTGTACCTCATATATGGATCCTAGCACCAAATCCTTAAGTCAGGGTGGGTAACTTGTTAGTAAAGATAATACCATATCAACTGCTATAGCCATAGATATAGCTGGAAGTTTCTGTCTCTCTTTTCCTAAGTTCTAAGATTTATGAGGAAGAATACATCTCTTTTTTAAAAGTACATTAAGAGCCGGGAGTGGTGGCGCACGCCTTTAGTCCCAGCACTCAGGAGGCACAGGCAGGCAGATCTCTGGGAGTTCAAGGCCAGCCTGGTCTACATAGTGAGTGCAGGACAGCTACAAGGAGACTCTGACTCAAAAAAGACAAAAAATATGAAAATAAGTATATTAAAACATAAATAATACCCACATGCAAGTTTACTGTTAACTGTGAATCCCCAAATGTGTTTTGGAATGAACCTATAGTTTATTTTCAGACTTTGTAAAACTGGTATATGAATAGAGTGTATATATGTACATTTTGGAGTAATATAAAAGTAAAGGGACAACAAAAGACTTGTTTAAAGAACAGACAAAAACAGTAAACTTCTGTATCAGAAAAGTTAAAAAAAGACTGAGAAAAAGATGCAAGACAAGACCTAACATGTATGGTAGAATGCATGAGTTTGGGTGGGGGAGGGGCATGGATGGGAGAGGGGGGTCTAATTTGGATGAAGAAATGTATGAAATGTACAAAAGCTCAATAAAAATTAAGAAAGAAAAATATTTATTACTTATTTATGTTTATGTGTGTATTTATTTCCTGAGACAGAGTCTCATTATGCAGCCCTGCATGTCCTGGAACTGGCTATGTAGACCAGACTGGCCCCAGACTTACAGAGATCTGCCTGCTTGCTGAATGGTAGAATTAAAGGCATGTGTCACGACAGTTGGGCATTCTATTTATTTTTAGTTTGTGTGTGTGTGTGTGTGTGTGTGTGTGTGTGTTTATATGTGTGCATAAATGTGAGGAAGCTAGATAGAGGATAACCTCAGTTGTCGCCTCAGAAAGGCTATTCACATCCTTTGAGACAAGGTCTCTGATTGGCCCAGGGGCTGGCCAGCTAGTGGCAAGGATTCTCCTGCCTCCACATTCCTGGGGCTGGGTTGTCACATGGCTTCTGGGGACTGAACTCAGGTTCTCCTGCTTGTGAGTCAAGAACTTGAGCTTGTGTTCTGACCTGTGTCTCCAGCCATTTTTTTCAAATGAACAGATGCCTCTCTGCTCTTCATTTCTCCCAGGCTGGAGGCAGAGCACACAGGGAGCTAGAGAGTGGGAGAGCTCCGTGGGGAAGTCGGGATCTCACACGGTGGGAAGAGTGGGAGAGCTCCGTGGGGAAGTCGGGATCCCACACGGTGGGAAGAGTGGGAGAGCTCCGTGGGGAAGTTGGGATCCCACACGGTGGGAAGAGTGGGAGAGCTCCGTGGGGAAGTCGGGATCCCACACGGTGGGAAGAGTGGGAGAGCTCCGTGGGGAAGTCGGGATCCCACACGGTGGGAAGCTGGCATTGGTTGGGGACACCTGCATTGTTGCTCTGCGAGTGAGAACTTCATCTCTGATGTGTCAGGGCACAGGACGTCTGAGACTTACCCGACAGGTCCATTCATTAAATTTAGAGCAAAGAATTTAATAACTATTTATGTCCTGAAACCTACCTAATAGAAAGAAAACTATTTTTTTCTTTTTCTTTTTTGGTCTTTTTTGAGACAGGGTCTCCCTGTAGCCCCAACTGTCCTGGAACTCACCCTGTAGACTAGGCTGGCCTTGAACTCACAAAGATCTGCCTGCCTCTGCCTCCCGAGTGCTAGGATTAAAGGCGTGTGCCATCATGCCCAGCTAGATTTCATTCTTTTTTTTAATGTGTATAAATGTACCGTCTGCATGTAGGTTTGTGCACCTGTGTCATGCCGTGGAGGTCAGAAGAGGGTGTCAGATTTCCCTGGAACTGGAGTTAAAGACAGTTCTCAGCTGCCATGTGGGTGCTGGGGATCGAACTTGGGTCCTCTGCAAGGCCATCTCTCCAGCCCTCTATTTCATTCTTAAATCACCACAATTAGTTACAAATAATTCATATGAAGCTATTGGAGCCTTGCACAACTTCTTAAGACTTGGGATCAAACTTGACCAACACTTTCATTCTGAACTCATTGATTTTCACATGACCCTTGCTGTGTGTGTGTGTGTGTGTGTGTGTGTGTGTGTGTGTAATATACGTATGTGTGGGAGGGAGTGTGTATACCCATGAGTGCACATACAGAGGCCAGAGGATAATATCAAAAGTTCTGTTCAGGCTGGAGAGATGGCCTAGCGGTTAAGAGCGCCGACTGCTCTTGCAGAGGAACCAGGTTCAATCCCTAGCACCCACATGGTGGCTGAAAACCATCTTTAACTCCAGTTCCAGGGGAATCCGATGCCCTCTTCTGACCTCCGAGGCATTGCATGACACGGGTGCACAAACCTACATGCAGACAGTACATTCATACACATACAAAAATAAATAAAATTTTAAAAATTTATTAAAAAAAAGTCCTGTTCTATCACTCTCTTCCTACTCCTTTGATAAAGGCTCTCTCACTAAACCTGGAACTAGGCGGCAGCCACCAAGCCCCAGCCATCCCCTCCAGTGCTGAAGTTATAGGTGTATAAGCCACACCTGCTTTGAACTAGGTCCTCAGGTTTGTACAGCAAGTACTCTTACCTGCTGAGCTATCTCCCCATGGCACTTACTCTTTAGAACAGTAACAGTAAAAATCAGCTAGGCAAAGATATGTTGTTACAGAAGGAAAAGTAGCATGATCTAATATGAGTTTATCAACCCATCATGCTAGCAGGTATTGTGGACAGATGCATTGCTGTGTTTCTCTTAAAATATCTAAGAGTAGCCCATAACTTTTACGTGGTATCTGGTAGATGGTTTGAGAACTGTAGTGTTAAGCCATGGAGTTTTGTGTTTATTTTTATAGCAGCTGACATTAACCTGACTATTATTGGATGTACTGAAATTTATTCAGCCAAGCTCAACATTTTAGTTACTTCCATCTTGATTTTTTTTATTACAAAAGCTATGAATTTCTCTGTCCATGTGTTGTTACTGTCTCATGCTTAGCCCCTCCTTCTATCAGGGTAAATCTCTAGAACTGGGGCCACAGCAGCATCCTGGAAGCCGGCCTTAAAGGCTAGTAGGTAGCTTTCCTCTGTAGCTTAGAGGAATCCACGTCCTTACTGTCACTCCTCTGTTGCCTATGGATACCATCATTTATCAACACTGGAAAACATAATGGGCAAGAAATCAAAATCGACCCCAAACAACCTGAAGAACCTCCTTCTACAGGGTCATGTGTGGTTGTCTGTCGGTTTCTTGCCCCTGGGTTTATTGCTCTTTTCCATTTTGCATTCTAAGTATTAGCTGCCTCTAGGTCTATTTTTAAAATCTGGCTACAGACTTTATATTACTATAAAAATGTACCTGCTGTGGGAATTAAAAAAATTTTTTTGGTTCCAGCCTCTTGTTTATCTTTTGACATGACAAATATTTTTTCCTTTGAAGGTAAATTAGAAAGTGCTCTTCCTTGAGCAGCTTTCTGGACTGAGCCTTTGTCTTACTGAGAAGGCATCTGCTTCTGTGTCACTGGGCTGTGACAGGAGGGGCCGAGGTCACAGAGAGGACACGCCATTCATCCTCTTGGGGCTGGGTTTGAGCTGGTGACTTGGATGGCTGTCTACTCCAGTCCCTACTGACACAGCGCACAGAGCACCTCAGGGGCTGTCAATCAAATGAGTTTGTACTTGTGGAATTCCAACCTTGGCTGACTTTTTATTTTTAATACTTTTTTTTTTTTGAGACAGGGTCTCCCTTTAGTCCCAGCTGGCCTGGAGCTTGCTCTGTAGACCAGGCTGGCCTTGAACTCACAGAGATCTGCCTGCCTCTCCCTCCCAAGTGCTGGGATTAAAGGCATGCCCCACCACTCCTGGCACTAATGACAATTCTTAGCCACGATGTGGGTGCTGGGAATTGAACCCAGGTCCTCTGCAAGAACAGTCAGTGCTCTTAACTGCTGAGCCATCTCTCCAGCCCCACCTTTTTATTTTTTAGGAGTTTAAAATCCAGAGGAAAAGTTGAGTGAGCCTAGTGTCACAGGCAGAATGATATGCTAAAAAAATAAAGTCTTAGCTTTTTGTCAGTTCACCCTGTGGAACTAGCTGAACTAAGGCAGGGATGCTGGTGGGAGTTGGGGGGCATCGAAAGGGTGTTTTCCCTTTCCAGAGAGAGAGTTAAGTTTTCTAGGAGAGGACATTGACAAGACAATGCAGGAGGCCAGAGAGATTCTTGTATGCAGGGTGCAGTGTGAGGCATCTGCACTGATGTTACATAGTCCCTCACGAATGTCTGCCAAGCTGTGGATCCACCGCTCAGTGACCCTGCATCTTTGGCTTGGACCCAGTGCCCACTTTCCCATAGCCTTCTGCCAACAGAAACTGTACTCGTCAGCTTGTGTCCCTTACCCCACTTGTGTGGCTTGTGTCCCTTACCCCACTTGTGTGGCTTGTGTCCCGTACCCCACTTGTGTGGCTTGTGTCCCGTACCCCACTTGTGTGGCTTGTGTCCCGTACCCCACTTGTGTGGCTTGTGTCCTGTACCCCACTTGTGTGGCTTGTGTCCTGTACCCCACTTGTGTGGCTTGTGTCCTGCACCCCACTTGTGTGGCTTACCAGCCTCACTCACCACATCCCGGAAGGGCTGTCTCATGTCTTCAGGTGATCGTGGTCCAAAGCTGGCCTAAGCAAATCAGCCAGCTCTTCTCCTCTGCAGACTGCCACTATATGCTCTCTAATAGTGAGCCCAGCCTTGGGGGTGGCCACCTACTGTGGGGTGCATCCTTCCTTCCTTATGCTCTAGCACCCCTCCAGTTCTGCTTTCAGCTTCCTCATCTTCACATTCAGCACCCCTTGGTTAAGTCACCCCACGGTTTTCATCTCCTAACTGGACCCACAGTCATCGACTGCTTAAAGATTCCAGTGCTTTGAACTGCACTTCTCTTTGCTAGCTCTGTGACTTGGGTGAGCCACTTAGCCTTGGTGAACCTGTTGTTTTGCCTGTAGGGCTTTTTTTGTTTTGAAATTTTATTTATTTATTTTCTATGTGTATGAATGTACTGTCTGCATGCAGGTCTGTGCACCCGTGTCCTGCAATGCCGCGCAGGTCAGAAGAGGGTCTTGGATTCCCCTGGAACTAGAGTTCTCCTAGAATTGGAGTTACAGATGGTTCTCAGCCGCCATGTGGGTGCTGGGGATCGAACCCGGGTCCTCTGCAAGAGGAGTCGATGCTCTTAACTGCTAGGCTATCTCTCCAGCCCTGCCTTTAGGTTTTATAATTAAGACTGAGCTTTGTCTTCTATACTACGTGACTAACTTGCAGCCATGGCCCCTGTTGGCCTCTTGGCCTTAATGTCTCCCTCAGCACTTTCCCCTTCACGAGGTCTCCTGATCAGTTTCCCTACAGCACCCTACCACCCTACAGACCATGCCACCCACTGCCTCACCCACCCTCCTTTTCATTCTTCTTCTCTCCTTAGCTACCATTTTTACTTAATTTTTGGTTTCCTCTAACAAAACATTTGGTAGATCACCCAGAAACAAATGCAGCTGGGAAACATGTTCCTCCACACGTGTTCAGTGAGGAAATTAACAATTACTTACGTCGGTCACACCTGGGGCCCGTGTATGCTGAGTGGCACTCACAGGACCCATCACCACTGAGTCCGCTGTGGCACACGCCATGCACGCAGCTGCACACTGTAGGCAGAAAGCGGGGGTGTGGTCAGTATCCCATAGAGACCACCTCTAAGGACCCTGGAAGGGTGAGCTTCTCAGACAGTCCTTCCTGAGACTCTGCAGAGAACCTAGTTTGAATCTTGGCTTTGCCTTTGTTTCATTCTCGTTGGGTTTTCCAATGCATAACTTTGACAATGGAGTCTGGGATTGCTCGAGAGTCGAATGAGATAGTGGATTTAAATCATGCCTGGTGCATCATGGGCACTTGAGTTCTGTTCCCTTCTAAAGTATTTGCTTTACCTTTGGGTGGCCCAATGAGAGAATTAACTCAGTGACTTCATATAGACACCGGTTATATTTTGAAGAAAAAAATTCTTCCTGACTCTGACACTGTTGGTAACAGACATCTCAAAAAGAAGTCCTATTTCTTTTAAACATATACTTTATTTATTTATTTATTTATTTATTTATTTATTTATTTATTTTGGTCTTTTTGAGACAGGGTCTCCTTTTAGTCCCAGCTGGCCTGGAGTTCTGTAGACCAGGCTGGCCTTGAACTCGCAGAGATCTACCTACCTGCCCCTGCCTCCCACGTGCATCACCACGCCCGGCTATTTTTATGTTATTTTTGTGTGTATGAGTGCATGTCCTGCATGTGTCTAAGTGTACCTGTGTAATGGAATGCCCAAAGAGGACACAAGATGGCATCAGATTTCCTGGAACTGGAGTTATGGATAGTTGTTAGCTGCCATATATATGGGCTCTGGGAATTGAATGCCTGGTCCTGTGTGAGAGAAGTCAATGCTCTTAACTGCTGCACTATCTCTCCAACCCTAAGAACTCCTACTTCTTAAATGCTGAAGTCAATGTAAGGATGAAAAAGAAGAAATCCAGGAGGGCCTAGAATGTCATGTTTTCTGCTCAAAATAGATGGGGTTTCAGCCTGGTTACAGATCACTTTGTGGATGACAGATGGAGGGCCTTTCACATAAATGGTCAACACTTCAGCACCCAGCGGGTGGCTCATTTGTCACATGGCTTCCTATCAAACCAGCCAGCAGCACACTGGAATCTAGCGGTGGAGAATGTCCCCATAGGCTCCAAGTATTCAGACCTTTAGTCCCCCGTTGATAGCGCCATTTGGGGAGGGCTTAGAAGGTGTGGCTTTGCTGGAGGAAGCATGTCACTGGTGGGGGGGGGGGTAGGGAATTCTTAAAGCCTTGCCATCTCTAGTTGCTCTCTGCTTCCTGTGCCTGACTGAAGACGTGAAACTCTGCTTTCTGCTCCTGGTCCAGCACCTCGTCCCTGCCATGTTGGACTTGAACTCCCCTGGAGCCATAAGCTCAAATAAACTCTTCCTTTTGTAAGTTCCCTTGGTTCTGGTGGTTCCGTCACAGCAACAGAAAAGTGACTTCCCTTCTGGGGAGCATTTGTAGTGTGCTCTTTTGGCACTGTAACGAACCACCCCAAAGAGGAGCTTGAAGCAGTACAAGCTTGTTTCATGGTTCTGGAGGTCAGACATACAGAATGTCTTACAGAGTTAAAATCAAGGTTGCAATAGTGCTGTGTTTCTTTCCTCTGGGATCTCTTCCAGTGCCGTTTCCAGGCTCCCATTTCAAAGCTAGTGAGGTTAGATCAAGTGCCAAGTCCTTCTGCTGCCATCTCTATAGTTCTCTCCTCTGCCTCCCTCTTCCACTTAGAAGATGCTAATGGTCACACTGGACCCACCTGGGTAATCAGGGCAATCTCCTTATCTCCTCCTAAACAGACTGATTCCCCTTTATCTTGTTCTTTACTTCCTCTTTGTCCTGTAACTTAATATCCTCGTGGATTCCAGTATTAAAACTTGGCTCTTTGGGGATCATTGTTCTGCCTACCACAAATGTGTTTGGTACATATGAGTACATTTCATGTAAACTCAAAGGAATCACAATTACAAAGGCACATTGCTCATCCTAACAAAAGAGACTTGAAAAGCATGGAGTACTAAAGTTTAAAGTTTTTCAAACATCTAAAAATAAACCAAACTCTCTGTGTTCTTCGCCTACGTCTCCTGCCTTGGCATCCTGTTCTTCGCGTCTGCTGGTTCTGTCCTTGTTCAGGTCCTTACCAGGCTTTGGCTGAACTGTCGCAGCAGTATTCTCCCCGGCTTCACTGTCTACAGTGTGCTGCTTCTGCATTCCATTCATTTCATTTGACTAGCAACGGCATCACGGTGAGCTCATCATAAAGGTCTCAGTGATTGCCATTTCCCAACCAGATACAATCAGAGTTCCCCAGTTTAGCAAGGAAAAGACCTCTCCAATCCGACTCCACCCTTCATCTTCCAAGGTTCTGATTTTTGCATGCATATGTGCATACAGTATACATACATGTGTATGGGTACACATGGATGGATATGCATGCACACCCATATTCAGGGGTCAGGTGTCTTCCTCGATCTATATATTGTGGGTTTCTTGCTTAACCTGGAGTCTGCCAACTCTGGCTACTATAGCTAGCCAGCTCGCTCTAGGTCTCTCTTGTTTCTGTCTCCCAAGTGTTGGGATTACAGGTGGCTGCCACGTCTTCCTGTCTTCTATCTGGGTTCTGGTGGTCTGTGCTCTGGTCCTCATATCTCTGTGGCAAAACTCTTTACCCACTGAGCCATCTTGCCAGCCCATTCACTTACTTTTTCATGTGCATCCAACACTTGTCATGTTCAGAATACTTCGACAGAAAAGCTTAGGTAAACCAGACAAATCTCCAACCTCAAAACTCACAGAGCAGTGGCAAAAGAAAGCAGCCAATCACAACAGTGTGATAAACACTACCATATGACAGGCTAATGGGAGTTGGCCAGGAAGAGGTGGGATGGGGCAGGGAAGCAGCAGATGCCTTGCACTTACACATCTCCATGGCTCGGCTTCTGCTATGTCCCCTTGGCTATGGAAGCCGACGTCTTCCTCAGGCTTCAAGGACACCCAGAATACTTTATCTTGATTATTGACAGATATTTTGCAGGGAGGTTCCTTCTTAAATTTGCCTCTGAGGTGTGTCCCTCCCTCTCCTCACCAGAGGCTCGGTCCCACACTTGCCTTTATCATTCACTTGTGTTCCATTAGATATTGTGCCATGCATTCTCAGGCTGAGTGTGACATGAGCTAGGTGACATGATTACCCTCATGTCACAGATGAAACATGGACACTAACTAGCTAAGTGCTCACTTGAAGAGCTGAAGCACTCAGTTGGATTTGTCTTTGTCATCTTCCCTTTAAAACCCAATCGTCTGTTTCTGTTTTAGCAAAGTGCTTCAATGCCTGACAATAGCTACGGCTTTTTTTTTTTTTTTTTTTTTTATTTTTATTTTTGAGACAGGGTCTCCCTGTAGCCCCAGATGGCCTAGAACTCACTATGTAGACCAGGCTAGCCTTTAACTGACAGAGATCCCACATGCCTCTGCCTCCTGAATGCTGGGATTAAAGGTATGTGCCACCTCGCCTGGCAAGCTATGGCTATTGGAACAGGCAAGTTCTAGGGAGAAGGCAAATTGGTTTTGGAGATGACTGGATTGAGGAGAGGGGACTTAACAGAAAGGATTCCAGTCAATTCAGTTAAAAATATTCACCTACTGCATTGCTCTAGTTTCCTTTCAATTGCTGTGACAAAATACTCTGACCAATACCAACTTTGAGAGGAAAGGGCTTGTTATATATCTCCCAGGTCACAGTTCATCACTGAGGGAGCCTAACATAGGAACTCAGGGCAGGAACCTGGAGGCAGGAGCTGAAGCACAGGCCATGGAGGAACACTGCATACTGGCTTGTTCCCCTGGCCCATGCCTAGCCTGCTTTCTTATATAATACACAACAATCTGCCCAGGGTGGCACCACCCACAGTGGGCTGGGCCCTCCCACATCACTCAACAACCATGACAATACTCCACAGATGAGGCCACAGGCCAGTCCAATGGAGCCAATTTCCCAGTTGAGACTTCCTCAACCCAGGTGTGTCAAGTTGACACTAAAGCTACCCAGCACACACACCTAGCTCCCAACTAGTGGTAGACATGGCATTGGGCATGAGAAATGAAAACACAGGTGATTAACACTATCTCAGTACAAGGAGCTCATGGAATATTAGAGAAGACAAAGTTTTCTTCACAGCCAGTGGCAGAGGGTGGTGACTAGGGAGTAGGTGGGTGGGATGTGGACAGGATGAGGTCTCGGATGCCAGCTGTAAGCATTGTCCTTATTTGATAAGACTGTCCTCCACTTGTGTGCTATGAGTCCCAGTTTTGTCACAAGTCTCTCCCTGTGTCTCACCTTCTAGCACAGCTTGTTTAGCCAGACAACAGGCAGTCTCTGAATTCTATGACAGCACATTGCAGGGCCACTAGTCACCACCAAGAAAGCGTCCTTTGGGGAGTTGAGAAGTGAGGGGCAGAGAGAGATTCTTAGCTGATCACCGAAAGTCCTTTGAACCTGTCTCAGCACATCTCTAGAGACATGTGACATTTGGGTGGTGTGACTTTTGCAGTAGCCAAGGCCTCGGACATTAGTCAGAGGGATGGCATGTGGCCCCCTGTGAGCTTCTTCCTCTCCTGTGTCCCCTTAGCATCCTGTGTATGTCATGTACATGACACCATAATTGCTGCTCATATTTCTGTCTCTTTGGGAACTGAGACCTCATCTCCCTGCTCAGAGGAGCCTGTCACCTGTCTGGGATCTAATGCATGGTCCATGCTCACCAAGGACAGAACAGTGCTGTGCTGGGATCAGGGTCTGTCCCACCATAGTGGGACATCTCTGTTACTACTCTGCTCCTTCACATCCCCAAATGAGAACACTATCTTAAAGAGGTGTGCCTACGACCCAAAGATACTGCAGATAAGAAGTCTCTGCATCTTCCCGGCACAGAGGGCCACCTCACTAACAATACGTGGCTGTGGGGTCGATTTGGGGGCCACAGAGGAAGTGGGCTTTGCATTGAGCAGTTGCTGAGTGTCCAGCCTTGTCAGGACAGAGGAAAATCCCTGGCTGCTGCAGCTCAGAATCATCTCCAGCCAATGAACCGCCTGGTCAGACTGTTCTGGCAGCGGGGGAAAAGTCAGTGTTAAAAATAGACGGCACCTAATAGAGCTGTCCCACTTTCAGGCAGGAACACAGCCTCCTTGGACTGACACTTGGGTGGACGAGACAATACTGGCACCCAGTGGATGCCTGGCTGAAAGTGTTTGGGCCACCAATGGAGAATGACCACCAAGTCATCCGTTTCTTCACTCACTGGGAACTTGATGGCTGTGCTCACTTAACGCAGGCATCGATGGTGTTCCTATGACATGCTGCTAAGAGCTTGACCATGCTGTTACCCCTAGGAGCAGATTCCCCGTTCTTGTTTCATGAGGAGGCCCAAGGGGAGTTACGTAGCTGCCCAGGGTCACAGAGCAGCTGTGGCTGGCTTCAAACTTTGGCCAATCTGACTTCACAGACTTCTTTTCTCCATGGTGTTTGAAGCTGTGTTACCCAATATGGCAGTGGGTCCTAAAATGTGAAATTCAGTCCCTCGGTTATCTTAGCTCCATTTCAGGAGTTCAGTGGCCACATGTGGCTGGAGGCTACTGTAGCATTTCTGTGATCACAGAAAGTAGTATGGCAACTTAGAATTTGGGGAGACTTCCCCTGGGTCTATGTTGAGACTTCTAATTTTCTTAACAGTTTAGGGTTCTGGGCTGGCAATATGGCTCAACTAGTAAAGTTGCTTACCATTGAGCTTGATGACCTGAATTCAGTCCCTAGAACCCACACAGTGGAAGAAGAGAAATGACTCCTGCAAGTTGTCCTCTGACTTCCACATGTATGCTGTGTGCACACAAAATAAAATTTTCAAATGGAATTAGAAGGGCTGGAGAGATGGCAGAGTGGTTGAGAGCACTGGCTGCTCTTGCAGAGGGTCTAGGTTTCGTTCCCAGACCCACATAGCAGTAACCTGTCTGTTAACTCCAGTTCCGGGGGGAATCTGATGCCATCTTCTGGCCTCCATGGGTATAGCATGTATAGGTGCACTTAATATACATGCAGGCAAAACACTGAGCACACAAAATAAAAAGAAATAAATCAAAAAACAAAATAAAGAAAAATAAATTAAATTTCATTTATTAAAATGTAAGTTCCAAACCATCCTTTTTTATTTTTGCTTCCTCTGTGGCACAAACATTAAGAAAAGTTCTCTTTTATTTGGAAACATTTGGGATTTCCATATATTGTTGGGTCTACCTGTAATCAATATTTGGGATTTCCATGTACTGTTGTGTCTGCCTGTGATTAGTTTCTTTGAGGTTATGTGGTTCAGCTTCATCCTAACTTTTCATCCCCAAACAATTATTCAAATTTTCTGGGATGTAAGGGATGCTGAATGCTTGCTTTCTTCTTTCCTATTTGAGTATTTATTTAGTACTCATAAGTTAAATTCTATCTGATTATGGTAGGGAAGGGGGCAGTGTGAAAGAAGTTATGTCACTTCTAAATAGCTGATTGGTTATATTTTGATTGCTGTCCTTTAAAGCAATATTAATTTAAAAAATGGAATATTAATCAATATATATTTTCAATTTGCCTTTGATAATACCCTTAAGAGAATCTTTTCTGGGGCTACATGTGAAGGGACACTTAAGATTAGGGTATCCTACCATATCCTATGCAGAGAGAGAATACCAACCATAGCAAAATAATAATATGAGCTGACAGTTATTGTGCACTGATCATGCATGCTACTAGTTCCCCAGAATCCACAAGAGTATTTCTATTTTTATAGACAGAAGCACAAAGAAAATGTACTTTTACCTCATATACTTATCCAGGTTCCCACATTGGCAACCCTGAGCTGAAACTCACCCTGGATCTACAGCCTTGGCTCTAAGAGTACTTTCCATCTGTTACCTCTTGAAACTGTGCTTCTGAGTCAGGATAGCAGTACTGTGGTGAATGAGGCTGCCCATGCATTCATGCAGATGTTTACTCATTTAGCTAACAAAAGTAGTGTCTGATGAATTGGCAGCACAACAGAAGGTGCTGGACAGAAGAATACAATGGAGTCTTGCCTTCATGGCCCCATGAATCAGAGAATGAGGAGACACTCTCATTGGTGTACGGTAGAGCACACCAACAAACTTCTGGGGTTCGGGTAGATATGTGTGTTTATAGGTTTTCTTGCAACCTCCACCCTCATTTGCTAGAACTACCATATGACCCAGCTATGGCACTTCTGGGCATATACACACCCAAAGGACTTCATCTCCCACTACAGAGATACTTCTACATCCATATTTACTGCTGCTCTATTCACAATAGCAAGGAAATGGAAGCAGACTAGATGTCCATCAACAGATGAATGGGTAATAAGAATGTGGTGCATATACACTGTCCACCTTCCAAACCATCAGCTACACCAACTTTTTTCCTTTACCAACTCTCCAGCCTTTTCTCTTTTCTTATAGCAATGGAAAACTGACTGAAATGGTATCTTAAAATAATAAAAAAAATCATACCTTTCTAGAAGTAGAAATATAAAAGCACTATGCTGAAGTCAAGGTGTTGACAAGGTTGTGTTCCTTTCCTTTGGAAAGACCCTGGTTAAGAGTTTATTTTTGCTGGGCATGGTGGTGCACACCTTTAATCCTGGCACTTGGGAGGCAGAGGCAGGTGGATCTCTGTGAGTTCAAGGCCAGCCTGGTCTACATAGTGAGTTCCAGGACAGCTGGGACTAAAGGGAGGGCGTGTCTCAAAAAGACCAAAAAAAAAAAAAGTTTATTTTCTTGTCTTGGCCAGCTTCTTCCAGCTGCTCGCATTCTTTAGCTTAAGCCTCCCCTCTGTCTCCAACACTAGCCATGGTTGGCTGAGCCTTTCTCAGTTTCCCTCTGATACTGAGTCCCTTGCATTCCTTCCAGATTTAAGCATACTCATGATTATGTTGAACCTAGCCAGATAATCTAGGGCAATCTCTTATTTTAAGATCAGTTGATCAGCAACATTAATTCTATCTGGTACTTTAATTCCCCATTCACCATGCAAGATGACATGTTTCCTGGGATCAGATCTCCTGGATATGGAGATCTGTGGAGAGACAGTGCTCTCCTGCTCCCATCTGGCTGGCTCTCCTCTTGACTAAGATAACCCAGGATGGTATGCCTTTTATTTCTTCATGTCACTTCTTTATACCCTGAAATCACATTCTAAATCAATGACTTCACTTGAAACCCAGACTCAAGGCCCCCTTCTTAGCAGGGCTGAGACATCAGGCTGCAGTCAGGCCAGTCGAAGGCTTGCTTGATGGATTTGGAGCTAAAGATCTCAGACCACTGTATTTACTTGGGAATTCCTAAAAGTGAGGGGAAGATTGGAAAGTGGTGGAACCTTGGAAGCCTCCAAGGTCCATTGGTCTATACTAGGATTAGGATCCAGAAAGACCTCAGAATCAAGCTGGGCAGGAAAGGAACAGACTACTGTTGGATCCTGGAGCCTGGAGGGAGGACCCTGTGTACCTTCTGAGCATACCAGAAGGGATTTCTGGCTACCAGCGGGCTGCAAGGGCTGGGAACAACAGAGAGATGGTGCCATCTTCTCTTCAGTGAGTACCCGTCATCAGGTTTATGGTCAACCTGGGTGTTATGGTCAACTTGCATTCCCTGGACAGGGGTGGTCACATACAACTGTTCAGGGTTCCCCCACCTCTTCTCCCTGGAGGAACCATTACTGAGGACTTTCTCAACTCTCCCAAATGCAAAGAATGAACATGAATCAGACCTACCTGCCGAACAGCTGGGCCCAAAAACATTGTCATCAGCACAGGTTTCACAGGCTGTTCCACCAAAGCCCTTCTGTAAAACATGGATGATGTGAGACCCAAGGTTACCTTGAGTAAATCCTATGTTATCCCGGAAGCCCCTGGACATTCCACTGATGGGCTGGTCAGTGTTTGTTTCTCATATACATCTTTCCTGTGTGTCCTTCTTTCAAAAGCCCTATGCTGTTTCTTCCTTTACTTTTACAGGGTTGTTTTGTTGTTGTTGCTGTTGCATCTTTGTTTCTTCTTCTCCTAAATATTTGGAGGCTGTTAGCCCAAAGATATAAATAGACAGCAAATGCTAACAGCTCCATCACAGTTTCACCCAAGGCCAAAATGAAACCACCTCTTCAATTTTGTATTTCTTTTAAAAATTTTTTTTAATTAATTTTATTTATTTCTGTATGTGTATGAATGTACTGTCTGCATGCAAGTTTGTGCACCCGTGTCGTGCAATGCCACGGAGGTCAGAAGAGGGTCTCGGATTCCCCTGGAACTGGAGTTCTCCTGGAATTGGAGTTTCAGACGGTTCTTGGCCGCCATGTGGGCACTGGGGATCGAACCCGGGTCCTCTGTAAGAGCGGTCGGCGCTCTTAACCGCTAGGCCATCTCTCCAGCCCCCAATTTTGTATTTCTGAAAGCAGCTGAATTCAAGTCCTTTCAGAAGGATTTGTGTTTAAATCCTCTACAGCTTGAAATTTATAAATTTCTGTGAAATAAAAAAATTCTTCAACTGCCACCTTGCTAGTGGTTGGCCAAGTGTAGCAAGGGTGATAGCGAATGACAATGTTTTTTTTTTTTTTTGAATGGCAATTTTTATAGCCGGTATGGACCATGTCTTTACATATATGAGCTGGTTTTATGTCTTCAATGCTTGTATTATATAGATCTTTTCTCAGACTGACTTTATAGATGGATACAAGGCTGATCAGGTAATTAACATACCTAAAGGCCCTCAGTCTCTGAGAGGTCATTTTGTAGCACAATGTAAATCTTTTTAATAGTACCACTACTCTTAGAGACTTCTAGTGTGGGGGTGTGTTTGAGGCAGATCAATTGGTAGGAAAGGGGGTAGCTCACAGTGGGGGTGGGGAAGAGCACGTATTGGAAGAACTTACTGGGCAGGAACAGCTTCCGTTTCCTTCCATGCCTTCATTGCAAATGCCTCTGCCACTGCAGGGGGGCCTTGCTCCTCCTGGGCACTCTGGGGGAATCAAATGACCCAGATTCACCTATCCATTCCAGACACAGGTATGCTACAGGATGCAGACAGGACCTACTAGGCAATTCATGATCCACGGAGTAAGATAAGCAAAAAGGAATCAGATTTCATGCAAAGCTGGTTGCTGGACCCAAGGGCAGCTTTGAGTAACCTTCCCTGGAGGAGTTCCTAGGCAGTCACCAAACACTCAAGGAGCTGTGTGCCACTTAATGTGTTAGTTGCCAGGAACTAAAGAAAGGAAGACTCTGTTGGTCTGATCACAAGTTTAGAGGCCAGTCAGGGCTACATAGTGAGTTTCAACGCCAGCAGGAGTCACATAGCAAGAAGCTGTCTCAAAAATCCGAGGGCTGGGAGGTAGCTGAGTGGGCGAGTACTTGTAGCAGAGGGGTGGGGACTGGAACTCAGATGTGGGAGCAGCAGTGCTGTGGACTGATGAGGTACAGTGGGGGACTCGAGCCAATTCATGACCTACTTAGTGAGGTGAGCAAGGAAATCAGATTTCACGCAAAATTGGTTGCAGACAGTGGTGGATTTTGTCCTTCTGTTGTGGTTGAAAAAAATAAAGAGCTCTTTCTATGGTCTGAATATTTGTATCCTGCCCCGTGTATCCATCTGTTTTGTTACAATAACAAAACACCAAAGGCAGTAACTTTATAAACAAGAGAGGTTTACTTAGATGACAGGTAGGTTCATATGCATTACATTCAAATGGAAGAAGGTAGAGGGACATTTATCAAGAAAGTCAGACAACACAGTGCCACAAATCAGAGGATTTAAAATGGTAGGTGGCAGAAATTTAAGGCACGGCTGCTGTGAGGATGAGCGGATTCTATTTCCTCTGATGCTTAGTTCCATGTATATTTTGAGTGCCATGTTGACATGAATTTAATATCATGTCAAGTTGAGTGAGTTCTCACTATTTAAATGTACCCTCAGAAGGAAGGACTAGGTATTTCTGGACTTCTAGTTCTTCCAAGAGGGCTGCTTGTTGGTTTTTTTTTTTTTTTTTTGGTCTTTTTGAGACAGGGTCTCCCCGTAACCCCAGCTGTACTGTGTAGACCAGGCTGGTCTTGAACTCACAGAGATCTGCCTGCCTCTGCCTCCCAAGTCTGGCCTCTGGGTTCCTGTCTTTCCATATGATCTCTCCCATATGAAATCCTGCCATAGTTCAGTGTAGCCAAGAGGGCGTTCGTCAGGGTTAAGCCCATGCCAGCACCACGTCCTTGAACCTTAGGACCTACCTGTCGTGTGAAGGGATGCCCTCCCTGACATTTTTGTGTTTTTTTGTCTTTTTGAGACAGGGTCTCCCTTTAGTCTCAGCTGGCCTGGAATTCGCTCTGTAGACCAGGCTGCCTTGAACTCACAAGGATCCGCCTGCCTCTGCCTCCCGAGTGCTAGAATTAAAGGCGTGCGTCACCACATGGGGCTCCTCCCTGGCATTTTTAGCTTGCAGGAAACAGCAGAATTCCACTCCCCCCGTCACATTCCATTGATTCGGTTGCCTGCAAGGGAAGCCAGCTCCCTCTGCACCTTGGCTTCCTTCCATCCTGCCTGGAATGAAGTGGCTGCTCCTCACGTCATCACACCTGCTTTCCCACCTCACTTTCCCAACACTCTCTCTGCTCATGCCTTTGTGAAGAATGTGACTTCTCCATCTTCCGCTGGGGCCATCTCTTGCTCTAACTCATGTAGCAGAAAGAGGATGCACTTCTCTGTTGGGGCTGTAACCAGGTTCTAGGCTACAGACAGATTGAACTTTGTGGAAGTCCCATGCTTTCTGTTGGCAGCTCAGCCCATGCACCCTCAAACAAAGGCCTATCAACTCAGGGGCATTGGTTCCCAGCCGCCTGGTAAGTGAAGCATCTTCAACTCCTCCCTATCTGGAACAACTCATAAGTCCCCAAGCATGCCCAGTGATTCTCAAACACGAACATGCAGCAGCATTACCCATCATGCCTGTTAAAATGCATCTTCCTGAGTCTCACACTCAGAGACCCTGATCTGATAGGTAGGAAAGTCTGACTTTGCCTACAATTGTAGCAGGTTATTATTGGCAAAGGTGATAAACTGAAATCCAGCCCATCTTAGCCAGCCAAACCACCCTAAAGAAGAGATAGCTTTGATTTGTTTTTTAATTAATTTAAAAATTTTAATTTTATTTATTTTTGTATGTATATGAATGTACTGTCTGCATGTAGGTTTGTGCACCCATGTTGTGCAATGCTGCAGAGGTCAGAAGAGGGTCTCGGATTCCCCTGGAACTGGAGTTCTCCTGGAATTGGAGTTGCAGACAGTTCTCAGCCGCCATGTGGGTGCTGGGGATCGAACCCGGGTCCTCTGCAAGAGCAGTCGGTGCTCTTAACCTCTAGGTTATCTCTCCAGCCCCTGATTTGTTTTTCTTTAATGTTCTTTGCAAGCCTTGTGACTCTGGGGATATATAGTCACAAGGGTGGAATGTGTGTGCGTGTGTGTGTGTGTGTGTGTGTGTGTGCTGTGAAAAATATTATCACTGAAAGCAGCAACACCAGAAGAAATGGATTATGCTCATTATATTTCGAACATGTAGGGTCAGGTTAATAACATCTGCTTGTGGTCTGGGTGCTGTTCTGTGTCAGCAGGGATGAGAAAATGGAAGGCAAAGTTCATTTTCTTCCCCACATCATGCTGGATATACTGTTTAAACAACGAAAAGAGAATACGCCTTTTGTTGGAAGAATAGTTCAGAGAGAAATCAGAAGGAACAGTTCTGAGAACAAATTGTACCCACTCTGGGTTTAAACGACTCAAAGATTCAGATATTTTTGTCAAGGTACCATTGCATCCACCACATCCTTGAAAACAGATAGAAGATAAACTATTTCCAACAGTGGTCACCATTGTTTATCCCATAATATTAAAATGCCTACAGTGGAAAAGAGAAGCTGAATGTTCAGTCATGGGTAGTGCATCCACAGAGTGAAAGCTCATCCGGGACTCCTAGCTGACTGCCGAGGTTTCTGAGGTCTGTTTCTGTGGGATGTTGTGATTGTCCAGTTTGATGGTCATCTTTATCTGTTGCTGTTTGTTCTTTCACGTGGAAGCCTCACCTGAAGGGATGTTCTGCTGTCCGGGACTCTCTCATCAGGAACTGCTGACCACCTCAGTGGGGCTTCCCCAGTCAATTTCTGCTGTATGTTCTGGACACTTGATTTGATGTTTTGTCTGTCTGTCTGTCTGTCTATCTATCTATCTATCTATCTATCCATCATATATCATCTATTGTCTATTATCTATCTATCTAATCTATCATCTATCTATCTCTCTATGGTCTATCATCTATCTATCATCTATCTATCTATCTATCTATCTATCTATCTATCTATCTATCCAACCATTCATCAATTCATCTTCTTACTATTGCTTGCTGTATACTGAATAAATTCACCCATTCAAAAAAAATATAGCTATTGTAGAACATTCTCTGGACTGTACAGAATAAGAGGACACATATGACAAAACTGAAACAGTTTCAGCTTAATTCCACAAATTTAAGGAGGTAGAAAAGAAAAGCATGTTAAAGAGGTAAGACAAATAAAACCCAAATCAAATGTTAATTACTGCTGAAATACTGGCAACAAGTTTAATCTACAGACAAGTATTAGAAACAAAATGAAACAGAGAGAGAGAGAGAGAGAGAGAGAGAGAGAGAGAGAGAGACAGAGACAGAGACAGAGACAGAGAGTGAGGCCTGAAAACCACTAAGAGAGCCTCAGAGAGCTCAGGGACAGCAAGGAGACCCTTCATACATGTGAAACTGGAGGTTCTCAAAGGATAAAAAGAGAAAATATATTTGAAAAAGTTAAAGTGACTATTTCCCAAACTTGAAGAAAACAAACTTTCAGTTCCTAGAGCTCAAAGAACACTTAGCAAAGGCATCATGATGAAAATCACACACTATAATAAAACTACTTAGATCCAACAATAGGGGAAATCTTAAAAGCAAGCAGAGCAAAAGAACATATGGTGTTGAAAGAATCAAAGTTACTATGACAACAGGTCACTTGTTAGACCTGATACCAGATAGGGGACAGTGACCATTTATCTTTAAAGTACCAAAACAGCAACATAATTACCATAATTACTAAAATCTACATAAAATAACAATATACATAAAATAAAAGCATGATAAAGACTTTCTTCAGACATACAAAAACTGAAGGATAAAGGTAATTAATTGGAGAGAAAGAAACAAAATGGAGTTACCTAAAGGAATGGAAACTACTGGCCATTGGTATATGTGATTAAATAGAGTATAAGTTTCCTCAACTTCTAAATCATGTGAAGAATGATCGGTTAAGGCAAAATTTCTAACAATATATTGTAGGGCTTAGAACATGCACTGCATTAAATCCATGAGAGCAGTGGCATTGAGCCTAGGCATAGAGACAGAGGGCGCTGCTGTGAAGGTGGAGATGTGATGTGATTTGGACATAGACTGTGGTAAGTTAAAGGTGTGTTTTTATATCCCTTAAGGCAAATTCATAAAAATATTGTGCAAAATATGTGCTCTATATGCTATATTAGAAAAGAAGAAAGCTGTCAAACCATGTCTCGGACTTGCACCTTAACATTAAAACGTTAGGAGAATAATGGCAAGTAGGACCCAAAGGAAACAGAAAATAAGAACTGTATTGAACTAGAAAGTTGAAAAGTGACGGAATAAGTCAGGAAAAAAAATGGTTCAATAGAACTTATAAGCTTTTTTTTTTTTTTTTTTGGTCTTCTTTGAGACATGGGTCTCCTTGTAGCCCCAGCTGTCCTGGAACTCACTCTGTAGACCAGGCTGGCCTTGAACTCACAAAAGATCGCCCTGCCTCCTCTGCCTCCCGAGTGCTAGGATTAAAGGTGTGAGCCACCATGCCAGGCTAGAATTTATAAACTTTTAAGAAGACTGTTGAAGGGGAGGAGGAGAAGAAGTAAGAGGAGTGGGAAGAGAAAGAGGGAGAGATGGTGTTCTAGTTTATCTTCCATTGATGTGACAAAACACTCTGACTGACACCAACTTGGGGAGGAAGGGTTTATTCAGTTTACATCTCCTGGGTCACAGTTCCTCACTCAGGGAGCCCAAGGCAAGAACTCAGGGCAGGACACCTGGAGGCAGGAGTGAAGCACAGGCCATGGAGGAAATGCTGTTCACTGGCTTGCTCTCTCTGGCTTCGTGCCCAGCCTGCCCTCTTATACATACACAACAGCCCCCGGGTGGCCCACTCATTCGGTGGGCTGGGCCCTCCACATCCCTGCTCCACAATCAAGACAATACTCCAAGATGTGGCCACAGGCCAGTCCAATGGAGCCAATTCCCCACTTGAGGCTCCCTCAACCCAGGTGTGTCAAGTTGACACCAAAGCTATCCAGCACAGAAGGGCAGGGGAGTGGAAGGGAGAGCAGGTGGGAGAACACACTGTTCAGCAGCAGGAGTGAAAGAAGCATCGGCAGTAGTCTCACAGATGTTAAAATGATAGTAAATTAATAGGACGACATAATGCCAATATATTTGACAACAAAGAAGAAAATCCCATCTCACATTCAAGGAAATTATAGCAATATTGTAGAAGCTACTGTAGGAAGTTGAAGAAGCAAGACTCGATCCTGGCTCAGTCTATATGATGAACATCTTCACCCTGATTCCAAATCGAGCAAACACATAGCAAAAGAAAATTATAGAGCTTTATTTCTGAGCATACACACAATTCTTAGCAAGATTTTACCTAACTAGGGGCTGGAGAGATAGCCTAGTGGTTAAGAGCATCGACTGCTCTCGCAGAACACCTGGGTTTGATCCCTAGCACCCACATGGTGGCTAAGAATCATCTGTAACTCCAATTTCCAGGAGACTCCAGTTCCAGGGGAATCCGGAGCCCTTTCTGCCCTCTGCAGCATTGCATGACACGGGTGCACAAACCTACATGCAGGACAGTACCACTCATACACATAAAAAAAATAAATAAAATTAAAAAAAAGATTTTGCCTAACTAAATCCAGCACACAGCGCACATTGTTGTTAATATACTAAGGTAAGAAAAAAAGCATATACTATATAAGTTGGCAACCATTCTCCCCTTCAGGACATGAGCTTGAATGCAGCCTCACACACGGTAGGCAAGCATACCACCTCTGAATTGGATATCTAGCCTCCAATGCAAGCAGTTCAGAAAAGTAGAATAGTTCAGAAAAGCAGAATTCAAATGGCTTCCTTTCTCAGACAATGTGTTCATTGACAGGAAAAATTCTAAAGAATTTCCAAAATAATTATTAGAATTAATGCACAAATTTAGTAAGTTCTCTGGCTACAAGGCAAAATTAAAATACCTTTATATACTCTAGGAATGAATGATGAGTAATTAAAAATTTAAAATGTAACTAAAAATAGTACCAACAACTATGAAGAACTTAAATATTAATCTAACAAGAGTATCAAAATAGGTAAATTGAAATATTAAACACTTGAAGCGTCAAGATGGATGCAAAAGCTAGAAGGGAGGTGGAGAGGAGAAGAGGGGAGAGGGGGAAAGGGAAGGGACGGAAGGCGATAGAGGGAGACGGATGGGGTAGTAAGATAAGAAGGGTCGGGAGCACAAAAGGAATGTAGGAGACGGAATGGAGGTGTGAGTGGAGAGGTGAGGGACGTGAGGTAGTGGGGGTAGAGAGGGCAGGGCGGGAGGCGAGGATGGAGGTGAGCGGGAAGGGAGGGGCGCGGTATGGTAGGGCGAAGGTTAAGAAAGGAAGGTGGAATGCGGAGTCTGAAAGGAGGGCGGAGTTGAGAGGATTGGCGTGTGCGGCAGGGAGTGCTGCAGCGGAGTGCGGGATGGGGAGGCGGTACCATGGTGCGCGGGGCTGCAGTGTACCGTTGGCTGGCGGTCTTTCTTTGCTGTCGTGCTTTGCGTCTTTGCGGGCTGGTGATTCCACTTGGTGCTTTCTTTCGTTCGTGCGTTCTTTCTTTTCGTGTCGTTCTTCGGTCCTTGACTCGCTCCCTCCCTCTCGCCCTCCCGCCCTCCCTTCCTTCCTTCCTCCCTCCCTCCCTCACCTAGCTACTTCCTCTCTTTCTTTCTTTCTTTCTTTCTTTCTTTCTTTCTTTCTTTCTTTCTTTCTTTCCTTCCTTTCTGTATTTTTGAGAGAGTCTCCCTTTACCCCAGCTGTCCTGGAACTTGCTATGCAGACCAGGCTGGCCTTGAACTCACAGAGATCCCCCCACTCTGGTTCCCAAGTGCTGGGATTAAAGGCATGTATCACCATGCCCAGCTACATGTCAGTTCTTTCTAAACTGATGCATAGATGCAGGATAACTCCTCTTAAATCCTAGCAGAATGTTATGGGTAGAAATTGGCAAACAGATTCTACAGTTATATGAAAAATTAAGGGTACTAGAATAATCAAAATGATTTTTGAGAAAGTCCAAGGACTTCTAGTACTAGATTCCCATAAACCAGGAGAGTAAGAGTAATCTCACTGAGAAGTGAGAGCAATTAAGACAGTGTGCCCTAGTGAAGGGACAGACATACAGACCATTGGACCAGAAAGAGGTGTGACATGAAATGGATACAATAACTGTAAAGCTTCTAGAAGAAAACCTGTGTAATGTTAGATGAATCAAAGTTTTCAAAATAACAAACACTATCTGCAGTAGAAAAACCCCTCCACCCAGCCTCACCACAATGAAGAAAGTCTTTTCGAAAGGTGTTGTTAAGAGTGAAAAGCAACACAGACTGTGAGAAAATATTTGTAAATCACATATCCAATAAAACACTTGCTGGGCATGGTGGTGCATGTCTTTAATCCCAGCACTTGGGAGGCAGAGGCAGGTGGATCTCTGTGAGACTGAGGCCAGCCTGGTCTACATAGCAAGTCCTAGGTCAGCTGGGGCTACAGAGAGATTTTGTCTGAAAAAAGACAAAATAACAGTAACAACAAACTAAAAGCTTGCATTTCATACATTTAAATAACTACAAATTTAATGACAAGAAAACAAAGAGACGTGAAGAGCAAATAAGCCAATGAAAGATGGAAATTTGAATATATTATAAACGCATTTAATATTTAAATATATCATAAAAGTTTATTCAACACCTATTTGAATGTCTAAAAGAAAGAAAACACTCTGATTACATTAATTGCCAGCAAGGATTCCAAACACCTAGAACTCTCACACATTGCTGGTGGGAAAAAAAAAATGATAGCATATGTTGGAAAGTGGTTTGGAGGTTTCTTCTAAACATAATTTGGTATATAATCCAGGTCTCCTATGTCTAGGTATTTATCCAAGTGGAAAGAAATTTTATGTTCACAAGAAGACCCATACCTAAATGTCCACAGCCCCTTTGATCTTGATTGTCCCCAACTGGAACCAACCCTGAATGTCTTCGCACTAGTGAGTAGACCATGAACAGCCACGGAACGGATAAACGGTGAGGCGCACGGAGAATGGACGGCTGCGACAGGCCACGGCGTGAATCTGGAATGCATTTTGCTAACCGAAAGAAGCCAGACTTGGCTGGGGAGATGACTCTGCGTAAAGCACTCATTGCGCATGTCAGGACCTGAGTTTGGGTCCTCAGAACCCACACACAGCTGGACTCCACAGCATACATCTGTATTCTGGCGCTTGTGGGCCAGCCAGATAGCCTACATGTTATCCAAGAGGAAACTGAGGCACAGAGTGGTGCATGCAGCAAGCAGAAACAAGGTGGAAGGTGAGGACCGATACCCAAAGTTGTCCTCTGATCTCTACATGCGTGCAGTGGCATGTCGCACTTGCATAAGCACGCACGCACGCACATACAAACACAAACACATCACACACACAAATACAACACACACACTCTCTGTCTTCCCTCTCCATCTTCCCTCTCTCCCTCCCCCTTCTCTGTCAGAAGGGGAGGAGGAAGAGGAGGAGGAGGAGGAGGAGGAGGAGAAAAGGAGGAGGAGATGAAGAGAAGCAGAAGCACCCAGGCTCACTACCTGATTCCAATTATGACAGTAATACAAAAATTTGTTTTGTAGGCACAGAAAACAGTATTTTCCAGGAGCCGGGGACAGGAAAAGGCTGACAGGGGCATATAACTGTTTTCTATCTTAATTGTGATGTCTAAAAATGTATTGATTTTTCTTTAGGTGTATGAGTGTTTTGTCTGCATGTATGTAAGTGCGCCTATGACTACAATGCCCACAGAGGCCAGAGGAGGACGTCAGATCCCCTGGAACTAGAGTTTTGGATGGTTGTTAGCAGCCATGTGGGTTCTGGGAACCGAGCCCAGAACTTCTGCAAGAGTAGCCAGTGCTCTTAAATGTGAACCATCTTTCCAGCCCCAACTGTGGTACTTTTAAAAAACTCAAATAACTGGGGCTAGAGGCTCAGTGGTGGAGTGCTTGCTTAGTAAGCACAAGGTCCCTGTTTAATATCCAATACTGGATAACAAGCAAATAAACGATAGATAAATAACCGTACCCTACAAAGGGTCAGTTTTACTTTAAACAAAGTGTGACTGAAGAATACATTTAAAAAATCCAGTAGAATTGGTTCTTCACTTCAACGACAGGTTTGGAAATGGTGACCAATGTTCCTGAAAGATATTGACCAAGGTTTACTTCTGTTTAGAACTTAGAAGTGTCTTTTTAAAATAATTTATACTTACTGGGACAGAAAAAAGTTCAGACATAGAATCAGAAGTGTTACTTAATAAGTTCAGAGTATTGGGGTCAAACCTTGTGCACACTGGCCATGCACTCTGTCAACTGAGCTACAGCCCTAGGTCATATGCATTTGTAAACACATTATAAAATCTCCGACCTTTGCTCTCTAAATCTCCTCATTTGAATGCTGTAGTACAGTCATAAGTAAAGGAATGTTCAGGAAGAATTTGTTCAAGCTCAAATGGCCATTTAGTAAATCAGTGCTGTGCCATCCAAAGCCTAAATGTTGATTTTGAAAAGTTTACTAATTTTTTGTTTCCATTTATCCTGCCCTTGCTATCTATTGTCTATCTAACATCTATATGTAGGTTTATATCTACATCTGTCATCTATCTATGCTTCCTCTATCAGCTATCTATCTATCTATCTATCTATCTATCTATCTATCTATCTTCCATCTATCATCTGTTATCATTGTATATCATCTATCTGTCAACTATCTACTTCTATCTTCTATCCATCTATCATCTGCCCATTATCTATCATCTATCCATCCATCACCTGCCTGTTATCTATCTATCTATCTATCTATCTATCTATCTATCTATCTATCTATCTACCTATCTATCATCCATTACCTGCCTATTATCTATCTATCATCATTGTATATCGTCTGTCATCTATATATCTCTATCATCTATGTATCCATCCATTATCTGACTATTATCTATCATCTATCAATCATCTATATCTATGTATCCTATCTATTCTGTCTATCTATCTATCTATCTATCTATGTCTGTCTGTCTGTCTGACTATCCATTAATTGTATATCTACTTTTGCAGTGCTGATGGAACCCAGGGCCTTTTGCATGCTAGGCAAGAACTCTACTACTGAGCAACAAGTCCTTGCCTTTTATTTTTATTATCATTGTGGTTCTTATTTGCCATTTAGACCCTGGGCAGAATGGCAAACACATTACATGTATGATCTCAGTATCTGTAAGCCTCCCCGTGACCCCACGAAATAATTATCATTTTACCTAAGAGGAAACTGAGGCATAGAGAAGTCAGATAACAAAGCCACACAGCCAGCAGCTTCATAGAGAAGGCTTCTCACACAGCTCTGTGACTACGCCTCTGTATGGCCACTCATGACATTTTACCTAGCTTATGGGTCTTAATAAGTGATTCATTTACCTTACTGATTCATTCAACACTTGCTGAGTGCTTAGGATTTCTTTTCAAGCTGGCAAGGTTTCTTTTTGTGTTTTCAGGAGAAAGTAAAATAAGGTTTAGCCGGGACAGAAGGGACTGCCGGTAGGGTAAGGCTTATTTCTAAAGAGGAGATGCAATGAATCCTTGTCTTTGAAGTGAACCTTCCATCCATTCACAGGCTGTCCACATGCTTGCCTGCAGAGATGCCAAGGGTGAAGGCCAGTTGGAAATTTCTGTGTCCTTGAGAGTTTTTCTGAGCCCCAACACCAACCAGTTTGCAGAGGCTTGGGCATATTTCTCTGTAAGAAGTGCTTTACCTTAAAGGAGCTTGTGACTCAGTGGGGTGAAAACACTGTTGCGGCTTTGTGTCCCTCACAAATGAAGTACTGACTCCAGCGTAATGGTACCTGGGGTGGAGCTTTGGGGAAGTGCTAGGTTTAGGGGAGCAGGCAAGTCACCAGCTGCAGACTCCTTAAAGTCTCGGCATCCTCGCATGAGATCCTCAGTATAGCGAATAACACATCTGTTTTTGTGTCAATCTCTCTCTTTCGTCAGTGACATACAGCATTAAGAACCATCACATATGTGACCTGGGGAAGGCTCTTAGCCTACATATGATTATGTGCAGCATATAATATGTGCTGAACAAATTCTGGAAGGAATTTTGTAAGAAGATAGCAGGAGAATGGGGACATAGAGTCTCCATGACTATTTTAACAATATACGGAAACTATTAGTTTAGTTTTAAAATAAAAAACAACTTATGGCAAAAGTAAACGTTTATGTCCTGAAATCATCCTCTACTACTGTGGGGCCCTGTGAAGAAGACAGATGGTAAACTTGATGTTCTCAGCATCCAACTTAAAGGAACAATTATAGAATTTGCTTCAAGGGCACATTTGTGCTGCGCTGTGAGGCTGAAGCTGCTGATAAGACAGTTTTAGGTGACTGTCAGGGCTCCCTTAGGTCACCACTGGTGGGTGGTCTCTCCTGTCGCAGTTTTCCTCCCACAAGAGTGTTATAAATTGTCAGCAAATTACTAGCTTCTCAGTTTCTTTAAAGGAAGAGAACACACATCCTGCCCAGCAAGAGGCCAAGGTCCCCCCTGAACCTTATCTCCTAAGAGGGTGCCTAGCCCAGGCCTCTACCTTTGTTGAAAAGCTCTGTGCACAGCTTTAGCAGAAAATGGGTCCTGATATTTCAGACTTTGCTCTGGTTGGAATAGTGTGCCTGGGAAATGGATGTGAACTCAGCATTCTTTGTCCTTCAAAGCACAAATTGACTGTTCTAACAAACATCTCCAGATCCACAAGGCCTGTTATTTATTGATAATTTGTGCAGTTCCTAGCAAGGCGTATATGACAGGAAAGGAAAAGGTGGCGACGGCCAGTGACACCACAGAAAAGGTAACTTCACTGAGTATGGCAGCATCGACCTAGAAAAAGAAAAATCAAGACGATTTCTCTTTCAGGGTCTGGAGAGATGGCTCAGTGGTTAAGAGCACTTACTGCTCCTGCAGAGTACCTGGTTTGGTTCTTAGCACCCACATTGCAGGGGCTCACAACTGCCTGAAATTCCAGCTCCAGGGGATCTGACGCCCTCTTCTGGCCTCTGAGGGTGCCTGCATGCACATGGTACACATAAACTTAGGCACAGGCATGTAAAAAAATTGATCTTCAGAAGACCATTTCTCTTTGAAACAGATAGTTTTGGTTATGGCAGGGGTTGGGAGTATGTGTCTCCTTTGCTACTTGGAGTTGTACAAAACCATTGCATTTATGATTAGGTAAAAAGGAAAGAAAAGGATGTATAAATAAAAAATCAATCTCATCTCAAGTAGAGTATTGAGTGTTTGGCTATAATTTGAACAATCTGGAAGCTGAGGCAGGAGAATTTGCAAATTTGAGACCAGCCTGGGTTATATAGTGAGTTCTATGACAGCCTGTGCTCCATAGCAATACTCCATCTCAAAACCCCAAATAATGCTGCTGCTGATAATAATATTAAATATTGCTTGTTCAAGTGTAAGTTCCATAGTTAAAAATGTTTCTATACTCATGAGATACTGGTTTATGCATTTTTGAAGAAGTAGAAATAACTATAATTCAGGAAAACCACATGAAATTCAAGTAAAAACGCCTTTTCTATGTCAGGATGATATTCCCCCCCCCCCCCCCGCCGAGAATGCATGCCTTATTCTTAATTTTAGAAGATGAGGGACAATTTGTTTTTTACATTTGGTTTTTTGGTGGCTTCTTAATTTGGGGGATTGATCAATTAAATTCCTGAGTCAGACTTTAGGAAAATAACTTTCACAGTGAGTTGGAGATTTGCAGATGAACGTGTTTGTTGTCACACTATAAAGGAAGTGGGTGCCCCATCTGTCTCCCACACAAGGTCATTCAGGAAGCTGGGAATTTGCTTCCTCAGAAAAGAGGGATGGATACATGTCAGCAGGTCTGAGATGGCCTTGTCCTTGCAGAAATGTACAAGTGATAGTTAAGATCAGGCTTGTCATCACCACAACGTGGGGGAGATGAAGCATACAGCTAAGGGAAGGATTTATCTTTTTTCCTGAGCTAAAGGAAGGAAGTCTTTTGAGACAGTAGTGTGTTTGGAATAGGGAGATAAAGGGATGTGCCCTTTGGCCCCTTGTGGAGAACAACAGAATTGATGTCAGGGCCTCTGTTCTCATGTTTTGCCTCTTTGGCCTGGAGACCTCCCCGAAAGGAAATGCCCAAACATTCAGAGAATTTGCAGAGCTTCTGATCCTGGATGTGAACTTGCCACATTGGCTGGCAGACAGCAGGACATCTGCTGAGGACCTGAGCCCTGCTTGCCTCTGGCATTTCAGAGATGTCTGTTGGTAAAAGGGTTCAGAAAATGGCATCATTTTATTTGATTTTTATTATTAGAAACAGAGTCTTATGCAGCCCTGTCTGGCCTTGAATTTACTCTGTAGCCTCAAATGGTCTTGAACTCTTGCTTACCCTATCTCTGTCTCCCAAATTCTGGGATTACAGGTTTATTCTCCAACTCTTGGTTCATAAAACATTTATAAAATACCTTTTGGGTAGTATACACTTTGCCTAGACCTTTCTTCTACCTAGATTTGTATTTGAAAATCTCTACTACAGGTTTGTAAAGTAGAACTACTCCCATCGTTTGTCAGACAACAAGCAGAAGACACTCGCCCAAACTAGTGCTAGAACCACGTTCAAATCTAAACCGTGGTTGTAAGCCCTTGTTCTTTTGCCCTTCTGACTGTGGCCTGCCACTGATTCTGTTGGACATTCCGACTGTCCAAATGCATCTCAGACAAAGCTGGGTTTTGTCGACAACATCACACTGGTTTTCGTGAGGTAGAAAGAGAAACACAAATCCAAATGCTCTTTTCATTTTATCAGTAAGTCTATAAGAACTGGATATAGCCATGGCCATGTTTGGCACCAAAACCCATCCTTGAAACTTGCAGGTTTTCTGCTTTAAATGACCATATCCTGCACTCGAGTCTAATGTGCCGGAGCCATAGAAGTATGCAGTGCCAGCAGGTGCCATGGTCAGTGTTAGTTATCAACTCAGCATAAACTAGAATCAACTGGGTGAGAGACTGAGTGAAGGACTGCCTACATTGGGTTGGCCTGTGAGCATGTCTGTGGGGGAGTGCCTTAATTAAATTAATTGATGTGCAAAGACACAGCCTACGGTGGGCAATGGCATTCCCTAGGCTGAGGGTCCTGAACTGTGTAAGAGTGGAGAAACTGAACAGAGTGTGGACAAGAAAACCAGCAAGGATGCTTGCATTCATGTCTCTCAGCCTCGCTGTCTGTGCATGAGATGTGAATAATGTTTAAAATTCCCATCTTGACTTTATCACCGTGATGGACTGTAACCTGGAATTGTAAGCTAAAATGAACTCCTTTCTCTCCTAAGTTGCTTTTTATTAAGGTATTTTATTACAGGCACTGAAACGAAATGAGAGCATGGGGTAAATCCTGAATAGAACAATTAACAGGTAGAAAGGTGGAGATATCTCAATCCAAATCTTGACCTTTCCAAGCCAAGAAACATACTTTAAGTATTGACTAGGAGGGTGAAGACACCATCAAAAGAGGAGTTAGAAGCATCTTAGGGTTCTCTCTCTCTCTCTCTCTCTCTCTCTCTCTCTCTCTCTCTCTCCCTAGACAAACTCTGTATTAGGTAGTGGACAAAATATAATAGGAGATAGAGAACAGGTTTGTGTCTGTTTTATCACTTAGGATCCATAAAGGAAACTGCAAAAACATACTCTTCAAATATCTAATTCCTTCTATTCAATATGGGAATAAATCAGTCTAATTAAAACATTTGATTTACAGATTTTATCAGATGATAAAGGGCCAAGGCTTCTCTATACCTAATGTCAGGAACATGGAACAAGAGGAAGCCATTATTCATTTAATCATTAGTTATGGAAAAAATAAACACGAGACTTTTAATGTGCAAAATATGAGCTCAGTTATCTGGAAGATATACAGGAAAACATTGAGATTGATGTAAACCAAAAAGACTCAGTTTCTATTTGTGACAGTACATAGGTTAAGTATTTCCTCTTCTTTAGAAAGGTCTTTCTGAACTTCAGAAGCTGTGCACAGTTCATTCATGTTATTTAAGTAGGCAAAAACAAAGCAGAAGAGAACACATCTCCCCTTTAAGTGGATCCCAGGGAGATATTTTCATTCTGTCTTAGAAGCTAGGGGACAAACGATAAATTTGTGAATTAAAATCTCTGATTTTCAACTACCCAAACTGTGGAGGGTTCACATAATTTTCATATCATAGCAAAGATTCAATCACTGTTTTTGATTCTGGCATCTATAAGTTTCAGCTGACAAATGTGTTTGTTCACACATGCTTAAGGATATTACTGACTAGTGTTTCTAACAATGGAGACTGGTCAGAATTAGATTTCATGTATATATATTTCTATGACTAATTTCATATACAGTTACCTTTACACAATTTCTTTTTTATTTAATTGTTTATTTAATTATTTATTTTATGTGTATGAGTGTTATGTCTGCATGTATGTAAGTGTACCCGTGTCCTGTAGTCTCTGCAGAAGACAGAACAGGACATTGCATCCCTTGGAACTGGAGTTATGGATAGTTGTTAGCTGCAATGTGGGTGCTGGTATTTGAATCTGGGGTCTTCTGCAAGAGCAGTCAGTGCTCTTAACCACTGAGTCATCTTTCCAGCCCCTTTATACATTGTTTTTTGTCTTTTCCAGACAGGGTCTCCCTGTAGCCCCAGCTGGCCTGGAACTCACGCTGTAGACTGGGCTGGCCCTGAACCCACAAAGATCCACTGCCTCTGCCTCCCGAGTGCTAGGATTAAAGGCGTGCACCACCATGCCCAGCTATACTTTTTTTTTTTGCACTAGGCCTTTTAAGTTCAACATTAAAGTTTTTGATATTCTGTCTTTCGACAAAAGATTTTAGAATACTGCATATTTTAGAGTAATATAAAATCAAAATGGAAAGATGTGAATCCTGAAATATGATTTGGAAATAACAACATACAGTTTGTTTTCAGATGACATAATTTTAGTATAAGTGAGACATATATATGCATATGTTAAAGCAATACAAGTTGGAGGGAATAACAACAACAAAAGAACTGGGTCCAAAAAAATTGACTGAAACAGTGAAGTTCTCCCCAAAACAATAATCCTCTGCTTCGAAAAAAACTCTGGAAAGACTCGGAAAAAGATGCAAGACATGTATGGAAGAATACATGAACTTGGGTGGGGTGGGGGGCATGGAAAGGGAAATGAGTCTAAATTGGATTGAGAAATGATGTATGATGTATGAAAAAGTTTAATAACAATAAAAATATATTAAAAATTTAGAATACTTCATGGTTTTCTTTGCAGGGTCTACAAATAATTTTATTGAAATTGAACAAACAACACAACAGTCTTCCTATGCTTGGGGGGGCAGCTGTTTCCCACACTCTAGAAGCACAGAGGTTCCTCAAGGATTGTTTTAACGGCCATCTCTTACATAGAAATCAGACTCTGCCCCAACATCACCATAGTCTAGACTACTTACAAACTTTCACATTTTAAGAATTCCTTTTATGTGTTTTCCCTTCCTCTCTATCCCTACAAAGGGGCTCCAGTACTTTCTCTTGACTGATCCTGAGGGGGTGAAGACACTGCTGGGAAGGGATGGTGGGCTCTTCACAGCTAGTGGCACCAGCCCTAGTGTGTTGCCTCTTACCACGAGGTGGTGGACGGCCCCTCCTTCACACCTGGGGGGAGAGGACTGGTGCAAAAATAAGGAAGATTAGACTGAATATGCAGTTTGGGGCAAATCCCCATAGGTACAGGCATCCACAGCCTGTTCTGACCCTGGCCTGCTCCCTCTGTATTGTAGGGAGGGGAATTAGTTGAAGTAAGGAAGGATCACCCCAGCCCTGGGTGAAAGGGTGGAAGCTTCCCACACCAGTTCCCATTCCTATTTAACAGCCAGCAAGCTATCCACCCTCCAGTGGGAACAAGTGGCAGATAGGCAGGCAGAATCAGGCTGGCACTGCCCCCAGTCTCTGTCCAATACAGGAGGAATTGAAAGAAAATAACTACAGTCTTAAAGATGTTGTAATGGGGATTCCAGAGAGCACCGTGGCGTGGGCACAGTGCAGCACCCCGGTAAGGCAGAACTGCCTTGGGGCTTTGGGGCCCTACACCCACCCCCAGAACCTCCCAGCTCAGGTTCCAGAGAGCACAGTGGTGGGTGCACCTAGACAGCCCACCCCCCATCCCCAGCTCAAGCTGGTGGTGCTGTGGTGTGGACTATCTAGCAGGCACAGTGTTAGTGAATCTAGTCTGTGCAGCCAATATTGAGGCACCAGAATCCAAAAACACAAACAAACAAACCAAATCCACATGTCAAAGACACAACAACAACAAAAAAACATTGGAAAAGCTCATAATAAATCCACACAGAACTCTACCAGTCTGACAGAAGATTCCTACAATGAGATCTCCCTTGAAGGAAACTGAGACGCAGCCTTAGATGAACAACTGTAGACATATTCAAAGAAATCAAAGAATGTAAAGAACAGATCAGAGAACTAAGGGGAGAAAATGAAAAACGCAGGAAGGATCTAGAAGGAAAGAATGATAAACACTGGAAAGAACTAGAGGGAGAGAAACACAAACTCTGAAATGAACTGGAAGGAGAGAAGGACAAACTCTGGAAGGAAGTGGAAACACTGAAAAGATCCCAGGCTGAAATGAAAAAAGAAAGAGACCAGCAAAGCAAGGAGCTACAAGTAGAGAATGACAAGCTCCAAAAGGAAGTGGGAATACTAAAGAAATCACAGGAAGAAATGAAAAAGAAGCAGAATGGATGCAGTAGAAAATAGAATTTCAGACCTGCTGGATAACACAGATCCTCTAAAACGCTCAAGTGAAGACTATGAAAACTTTAAAAGAATACAAGAGTGGAATAACCAGGAAAGGTAAGATACTATGAGAAGACCAAATCTCTGCATCATAGGGATAGAGGAAGGAGAAGAATCCCAAGAGAACAGTATCGATCAGATCTTCAACAGGATAATAGAAGGAAATTTTCCCGAACCGAAATAAGACAAATCTATACAAATACAAGAAGCACATAGAACACCAAATAGACAAGACCAGGAAAGAAACTCCCCACACCATATCATAGTTAAAACACTAGATGCTCAAGACAAGGATAAAATACTGAAAGCCACAAGAGAAAAACAACAAATTACATACAAGGGGAATCCCATCAGAATTACAGCTGACTTCTCAGTGCAAACTATGAAAGCCAGAAGAATGTGGACTAAAGAATTCCCAATGCTAAATGACTTTAGATGCCAATCCAGATTACTATACCCAGCAAAAATGTCAATTATAGTTGAAGGAGAAAGAAAAATATTTCATGACATAAACAAGATGAAAGAATACATGTCCAAAAAACCAACACTTAAGAAAATACTTGAAGCATTTCAAAGAACAGAGGAAAGGAGCAACTATGCCCAACCAACTAAAGAGAGAAACTAATAAAAGCATAACACGAGGCTGGGTGTGGTGGCACATGCCTTTAATCCTAGCACTTGGAAGGCAGAAGCAGGAGGATCTTTGTGGGTTCAAGGCCAGCCTGGTCTACAGCGTGAGTTCCAGGACAGCTGGGGCTACAGGGAGACCCTGTCTCGAAAAGACCAAATAAAATAAAATAAAATAAAAAAAATAAAAGCATAACATCGTAAATACAAACTTAGACTAAGCATTCAAACCAAGAATAAGTTGAAAAGAAGCAACACACATCTCTCAATGACCTTAAATATTAATGGTCTAAACTCCCCAATCAAAAGACATAGACTGGGAGAATGGATTAGGAAACAGAATCCATCCATATGCTGTCTACAAGAAACCCATTTCACCCTCAAGGATAGACACCAACTCAAAGTGAAAGGATAGAAAAAATATTCCAAGCAAATGGTACCAAAAAGCAAGCAGGAGTTGCTATCTAATATCAGACAAAATAGACCTCAGAGTAAAGTTAATCAGAAGAGATGAAGAGGGCCATTATATCCTTATCAAAGGAACAATTAACCAGGAAGACATCAAAATCCTAAATGTTTATGCATCAAACTCAGGTGCACCGAACTATATAAACACAATTCTTCAGGTTCTCAAGACACAGATTAATACCAACACACTAATAATACAGGACTTCAATACTCCACCGAGCCCCTTGGATAGATCAACTGGACAAAAAAAAAAAAATAAATGAGAGACATTGGAACAGAACAATACAATACAACAAATGGACCTCACAGACATCTACCGAATAATCCAAACACCAGAGAATATACTTTCTACTCAACAGCCCACGGAACATTCTCCAAAATTTACCACATACTGGGACACAAAAGAAACCTTAACAAATATAAAAGGATTGAAATAATTTCATGTATTTTATCAGACCACAGTACAATAAAGCTCAATATTAACACCAGAGTAAGCCCGACTAGCTACAAGAACACATGGAGACTAAACAACACAATCCTGAATAATGAATGGGTCAGGGAAAAAATAAAGAATGAAATAAAAGTATTCATGGAACTAAATGAAAAAGACAATACAACACAACAAAACCTGTGGGATATTTTAAAAGCAGTCATAAGAGGGAAGTTTATAGCCCTAAGTACTCACATTAAAAGAAAAAAACCAGAAAGGGAACAAATTAATGATCTAATACTACAACTGAAAACACTTGAGAGACAGCAACCAATGGACCCTAAACCCAACAGACAGGAAGAAATAACAAAAATCAGAGCAGAAATCAATGAAATAGAGACAAAGAAAACAATACGAAACAATCAATGAATCCCAAAGCTGGTTCTTTGAAAAGATAAACTAGATAGACAGACCTCTAGCCCAGTTAACGAAAAGAAAGAGCAACTCCAAATTAATAGTATTCATGATAAAAAGGGAGACATCATATCAGATAAAGAAAAGATCCAGACAATCATATGAGAATACTTCAAAAAACTATATTCTACTAAGTTTGAAAACCCAAGAGAAATGGATGTATATCTGAAATCCTGGGAACCAACAAAGCTTAACCAAGAGGAGGTTAACAGTTTAAACAGACCCATAACATTTGAGGAAATTGAAGATGTAATAAAAAAACCTCCCAACTAAAAAAATCCCAGGCCCAGATAATTTCACATCAGAATTATATAAAACATTTAAAGAGGTCTTACAACAATTACTACTCAAACTATTCAGAAGGATACAGAGAGAAATCTTCCAAACTCCTTCTATGAAGCCAGCATCACTCTAATACCAAAACCAGGCAAAGATACAATTAAAAAAGAAAACTATAGATCCATCTCACTAATGAACACAGATGCAAAAATTCTCAAAAAATACTTGCAAATTGCATAGAGACCCACATTAAAAAGATCATCCATAATGATCAAGTTGGATTCAGACCAGAGATGCAGGGATGGTTCAACATACATAAATCAATAAATATCATAAAACACATAAATGAACTGAAAGATAAAAATCACACAATTTTCTCAATTGATCCAGAAAAGGCCTTTGACAAGATCCAGCGTCCCTTCATGTTTAAAGTTCTAGAGGGAATTGGACTGAAGGGAACATTCCTAAATATAATCAAAGCCACATTGAACAAACCCACAGCCAACATCACCCTAAATGGAGAAAAATTAGAACCACTCCCCTTAAAGGCAGGAACCCTGCAAGACTGCCCCCTATTGCCACTCTTCTTCAATATAGTGCTTGAAATGCTGGCTAGGGCAATAAGGCAAGAAAGGGAAATTAAAAGAGTACTAATTGGAAAAGAGGAAGTTAAACTATCCCTGTTTGCAGATGATATGATAGTTTACCTAAGGGATGCTAAAAACTCCACCAGAAAACTCCTAGAAACAATTAGAGTTTCAGTAAAGTGGCAGGTAACAAAATTAACCTAGAAAAAATCAATAGCTTTTCTTTACACCAACAACAAGCAACTGGAGAAGGAATATAAGGAGACCTTCCCACTCACAATAGCCTCAAAAAAATTACCTGGGAACAAACCTAACCAAAGACACCAAAGATCTCTACAACAAAAATTTTAAACCCCTGAAGAAAGAGGTTGAAAATGACATCAAAAGATGGAAAAACCTTCCATGCTCTTGGACAGGAAAAATTAATATAGTAAAAATGTCCATTCTACCCAAATTCTACAGATCCAATGCAATCCCAATTAAAATCCCCATGAGTTTCCTCACAGACTTGGAAAGAAAATCCTTAGATTCATATGGAAAGACAAAAGACCCCAAATAGCTAAAGCAACCCTGAGTGAAAAATGCAATACAGGGGGGATCCTTACCAGACTTCAAGCTATATTACAGGGCTATAGTCATAAAGACAGCCTGGTACTGGCACAAAAACAGACCTGTTGACCAATGGAACAAAATTGAAGATCCAAACTTGAGCTCATACAATTCCAGCCACCTCATATTCGATAAAGGGGCCAAAAAAAGCTCATTGGAGGAAAAAATAGCATCTTCAGCAAATGGTGCTGGCAAAACTGGATCACCATATGTAGAAGAACAAAATTAAACTCCTATCTCTCACCCCGGATAAAAGTCAACTCCAAGTAGATCAAAGACCTCAACATGAAACCCAAAACTCTGAAGGTGATAGAAGAAAAAGTTGGCAGCAACCTACAAGACATAGGCATAGGAAAAGACTATAAATCAGACAGCAGCTGTGCAGGAAATAAGGTCGACAGTTGACAAGTGGGACCTCATTAAACTCAAAAGCTTCTGTACAGTGAAAGAAACAATCAGGGAAGTGAAGAGAAAACCCACAGAGTGGGAGGAAACCTTCACCAGTGATACATCTGACAGAGCATTAACTTCCAGAATATATAAACTACTCAAAAACAAAGAAGAAAACAAATGACTCACTCAAAAGATGGAGTATTGGCTGTGGGTTTCCTGTATATGGCTTTGATTACATTAAGGAATGATCCCTCCAATCCAATTCTTTCCAGGACTTTAAACATGTAGGGATGTTGAATTTTGTCAAAGGCTTTCTCCGCATCAATTGAGATGATGGTGTGGTTTTTGTCTTTCAGTCCATTTATATGCTTGATGATGTTATCGATTTTCGTAGTTGAACCATCCTGCATCTCTGGTATAAATCCAACTTGGTATGATGGATGATCTTCTGGATGTTGTGTCCTGTATGCTGATTTGCCTGGTATCCTGTTGAATTTTGGCAATCTATGTGTTCATTAGTGGAGATGGGTCTATAGTTCCTGTTGGTTGCAATCTTTGCCTGGTTTCGTTGATAGAGGGAATCTGGCTTCATAGAAGGCATACTGGGAGAACTCCCTCCAATTGATCCCTTCTAAACAATGAGTAGTAAGGTTGTAGGTCTTTTTGAAATATTTTATAGAATTTCTGCTGTGGAAACCTCTGGGCCTGGACATTTTTGGTTGGGAGGCTACTGTATTAATTCCATTCAATTTCCTCCATATATTATGTGGACTGTTTAAGCTGTCGAACTTCTCTTTGGTTCAGCTTTGGTGGTTCCCAGTTTATTTCAGTTCATATCTCATCCCATTTCTTCTAGGTTTCAAATTTGTAGAGAGGTATTTTGAAGTCAATCTTATTTCAATGGCTCATTATGAATTGTTTAGATTAATTAAATTAGGTGTAGGTTTTGGTGGAACATGGGTAATCAATTGAACCAATCGGGAATATAAAAGTTAATTGGTCTTATTATAATGTGTATCGGGTTAAGGTATACAAATGGCCAATATATTTTTTCTGAATAACACAATAGCACATTATAACACTTTCTTTGACTTGTAGGGACATTGAAAGGAACTAAGCTTAAATTTTCCTCCCAAATAAGTAGCCTACAGTCATGAGAACCAGTTTGGGTAAATGTATGGAAAGCGATGCCGGGCTTCCTGTTTGGGGTATGTGTAATACAATAGGCATCGATAGTCAAACAAAACCTAAAAAAAAAAAAAAAGGAAAGAAAAGGGGAGGGGGGAGGGGGGGTTACTATCCTTTCTGGGATATAAATGGAAAACTCTGTTTCAATCCTATTGATAAATTTTCAATTTTCTGATCTTGAAAATAACAATGGAGGAGAATTTTATGTTTCCACAAGTAAAAGTCACAAATCTTAAATGCCTGAACAACACACTTATGGCTGTGCAGGATGAATGGGAATGTCAGCAGAGAGGTGACCCATCTGAACACTAAGGATGAGGAAATCAGACTGCCTGAGACACGGTCACTGAGCATCTCTCTGAATAATATTGGGTTGGACTGTTTTATAATGGACCCTAATGCCTGAAAAACCTTCCTACCTCCCCCCCCCTTTTTTTTTTCTTTTTTTTTTTTTTTTGAAAAAAAGGAAAAAGAGGATTGTAATGAAACCCACTCCAGGCTGTAAACTAGAGCCCTTGTTACAGTGGTAATTTCCTATAAAACAGGCACAACGTATTACTGATTGATAGGATAGGAACTGTGAAGGCATATTTCTCTATCTAGAGCCAAATTCAATAGGAAAGTGTTTTATAAGTTGTGTTAATTAGCAAAATATATACTACAGGAAAGCTCTGACATCAGCCATGAATTATTCTGCTAGGAGATGTTGCTAGGGGATTCAAACCCGCTCCCAACTTATAAAGGCCTTTTGCCTATAAATGGATATATGCAAGGAGAAAGGCAGTAAGCCCTGTTGTCGAGACCTGGTGTGAGCATGGGGAATGTTGTGAGACGTCACCTTGCTAGCGTACAATGGCCTCTGACATGCTAGAGAGCGTACCAAAGGCCACTAAGCTAACAGCAAACTATTGGTCTCCCTGAGACAAGCAAGGCTCCTCCGAAAATATCAGCTACCCTCAACAGCCTGGAGATACAGTGCAACATGTGGCAGCCAAGTGCTATCTTTATATGCAAAATCTATTGGCTATTGGCTCTCTCCTTGGAGGAATAACTCACAGCGGATGCCACAAGCTTATGTCCTGCTATGGTTAGGAGATGTTATAAGCCACACAAGAACTTGTCACCCTTTATGGAGACACCAGTCCGTATTGCGGATTTAGCATACCATTCCAAGCATCTAGTGTCTATGCTCACAGCTTAGCTTGACAAATAAGTGGTACTGCTCTTAGAATGCGCTGCTACATCCAAATAGCTTGTGCTTTGTATATGATGAAAGGGCTTCGGAAAGGTATCACTTGAAAGGCTGTCACCCTGGAGTGTGAATCTAGAAAGGAAACAACTCTGAACAGACTAGAGTCCAAATGAACACACTCCTCAAAAGAAAAATTAGACTGTTTTCTTCATCACCCACTTGTGCCCCTTTCCAACCTGGCATACAAAACTCGGACGGAAAGAGGAGCGTGGTATGATTATGTGGCACTGGGTTCCTGCTGATTTGTAAGGGCTGTCATTGCCGGAGCAGATAGAGGGTGAATCATGAGACTATAGGATATAGTCTGGACACCTGATTGATCAACATGCCTGTGCACAAGCTTCTCAACGGATTGGACTATGGGAACCTGGGTGTTCAAATATTGGACAAGATACTTGCAAAATGCACCAATACTTATTTTGTATGGGGGATCTCATACTGATGTAACACAATCATGTGGTGTCGGCGCAAACAACTGTGTGTCCTTGTATTGTTCGAACTCCTTCTTAAAAAAAAAAAAAATAAAAAAAAAAAAAAAAAAAAGATGGAGTAAAGAGCTGAACAGAGACTTCACCAGTGAGGAAGTAAAGATGGGTGAAACATCTTAAAAAGTGTTCAATATTGTTAATAATCAAGGAAATGCAAATTAAAACCACTCTAAGATATCATCTCACTCCTATAAGACTGGCTAAGATCAAGAAAACAAAAGACACCAAATGCTGGAGAGGTTGTGGGGAAAGGGGAACACTCATCCACTGGTGGTAGGAATGCAAACTCGTACAACCACTGTGGAAAGCAGTGTGGCGAACCCTTAAAAGACTAAAAATGAGCCTACCCCCTGAGCCAGCCATACCATTCCTGGGTATACATCCACAAGACATCCTACTGCAAAGATACAGGCACATCTATGTTTATTGCAACTCTTTTCACAATAGCGAAGAGTTGGAACCAACCCAAATGCCCCTCAACTGATGAGTGGATAACAAAAATGTGGTACTTCTACACAATGGAGTTCTATGCAGCGGTAAAGAAAGATAACATCATGAACTTTGCGGGTAAATGGATGGAACTTGAAGCCATTATGCTAAATGAAGTAACACAGTCCCAAAAAACCAAACAGGGAATGGTTTCCCTCATTTGTGGATGCTACTACCAAATCCCCCAATTGAAAGGCAAGCTGAGCAATGTTATTGTCATATTTCTTCTAGCTGAAAGCAACTGTGTTGTTATAATGTGAATCTCTTAATGAACCCTAGAATTAACTTACCACTTACTTTCAGACATGGTAATTAATGTATATGGGCAGAGGTATATATTCATATTTTAGAGTAATATAAAATTAAAAGGAAAAATATGTGAACTCCTAAACATATATCAGAGTTAACATACAGTTTATTCCTGGAGGATATAATTCTGGTACATATATGACATTTATACAGGTGTATTTTGGAATAATACAATTGGGAGGGAACCATAACAACATAAGGACTGGGTCAAAGAACAGACTAATTAAATTCCGCCAAAAACAATAACCTTTGCAGAGAAAAAAACTTTAAAAAGATTGAGAGAGAAAGATGCAGGATATGTACAGCAGAATGCATGAACTGGGGTGGGGTGGGAGGAAGAGAAAGGGGAATATGTCTAAATTGAACTGAAAAATGATGTCTGAAATACACAAAATATCAATAAAAGTATTATATTAAAAAGATGTTGTAATGCCATTTCTTCTTAAGGAAAATTGTGTTTGGGGTAATAATTATCCAATGTTATTTCTTTTTGGGGTATTACTTTTTTTTTTTTTTTGGTCTTTTTGAGACAGGGTCTCCCTGTAGCCTCAGCTGTCCTGGAACTCACTATATAGACCAGGCTGGCCTTGAACTCACAGAAATCCACCTGCCTCTGCTTCCCAAGTGCTGGGATTAAAGGCGTGCGCCACTGCTCCCAGCTTGGGTAGTATCTTTATAGGCACACATACATACATATATATCTTTTTGTATATATGAATATTCTTTATTTGTTCCTTTATCTGACTTATGAAAAACTTTCTTTCTCTTTGTCTTTTTTGTTTTGGAGTCTTCTTGTCCAAGATGGTCTAAAATATGTAGCCCAGGCTGTTCTTGAAATCAGGATCCTCCCGCCTCAGCGTCCTGAGTAATGTGTTATTACGCTTGGCTCCAAGGAAAGCTTTCATTTTCTTTTAAAAATATTTTATCTATTATTTTTATCTTATTGTGTGAGTGCAATGCCTGCATGTATAAAATGCACCAATGTCGTGTAGTGCCGGTGGAGGACAGAACTGGATATTGGATCCCCTGGAACTGGAGCTATGGATGGTTGTTAGCTGTCATGTGGGTGCTGGGAAAAAGCAGGTAGGGCTCTTAATCACTGAGCAAACTCTTCTCTAGCCCCAAGAAATTCTTTTGAAGGGAGATTACTAATTGTAGCCAACAGATTCCTATATTAAAAGACAGGTTTTCTAAGCCTAAGGAACAATCTGTGGAAGAGGGGGAGTGGTATATTGTAGGAGCGGCGATTGCGGTGAACGGTAAAACTATGACAATATAGTCTGGACACTTATTTGATCAACTTGATTGAACATTCAAGCCCCTCCAGCTAGATGGTGGGAGCCTTGGGCTCTGTGGGCTGGGACACAACTGCTTGCAAATTGGTTTTATATGCAGGAATCTTGTGCTGGGAAAAAAGAAAAGGAGCTAGATACTGACATTTGAACTAACTGGGAATATAAAATGCTAGTTGTTTTATTCATAGTTAGTATTGGGTTGGGCTCTATATTTTTCTGAAATACACAACATCACAGTGTAACACTTTCTTTTACTTGTAGGACAATTTAAAAGAATTAAGCTTAAATTTTTACTTACCAAATAAGTAGAAGTCTTAGTCCAGTCATAAAGCGTTAAAGAGCAAAGTGTTTATTGGGTAAAATTTATTTAGCAGGTTCTCAACTCTGCCCAAGCTTTATCCACCAAGTATAGGATATTTCAATGGCTTAGTGAATTGTTTAGATTAATTAAATTTAGGTGTAGGTTTTGGTGGAAATGGTAATACAATTGAACCAATCGGGAATATAAAATGTTAATTGGTCTTATTTATAATTTGTATCGGGTTAAGGTATACAAATGGCCTATATATTTTTTCTGAATAACACAATATCACATTATAACACTTTCTTTACTTGTAGGACAAGTTAAAGGAACTAAGCTTAAATTTCCTTCCCAAATAAGTAGCATACAGTCAATGAGAACCAGTTTGGGTAAATGTAATGAAAGCTTATGCCTTGGCTCCTGCTTATGGGTATGTGTAATACAACTTAGGCTTCTATAGGTCAAAACAAAAACCTAAACAGAAAAAAAAAAAAAAAAAGAGGGAGGGGGGAGGTGGGGTACTATCCTTTCTGGGATACAAATGGAAAACTCTGTGTTTCAATCCTATTGATAAATTTTCAATTTTTCTGATCTTGAAAATAACAATGGGAGGAGAATTTTATGTTCCCACAGGTAAAAGTCACCAATCTAAATGCCTGAAAACATACAACTTATGGCTGTGCAGGATGAACTGGGGAATGTCAGCAGAGAGGTTGACCCATCTGAACACTAAGGAATGAGGAACATCAGACTGCCTGAGACACGGTCACTGAGCATCTCTCTGAATAATATTGGGGTTGACTGTTAATAATGGACCCTAATGCTGAGAAACCTTCCTACCTCTCCCCCTCTTTTTTTTTTGAAAAAAGGAAAACAGGATGGTAATGAAACCACTCCCAAACTGTAAACTAGAGCCAATTGTTACGGTGGTAATTTCCTATAAAACAGGCACAACGTATTAACTGATTGATAGGCATAGGAACTGTGAAAGGATATTTCTCTATCTAGAGCCAAATTCAATAGTAAAGTGTTTATAAGTTGTGTAATTAAGCAAAATATATTACTACAGGAAAGCTCTGACATCAGCAATGAATTATTCTGCCTAGGAGATGTTGGCTAGGGGATTCAAACCCGCCCCCCCAAATTATAAAGGCCTTTTGCCTATAAATGGGATATATGCAAGGAGAAAGGCAGTAAGTCCCTGTTGTCGAAGACCTGGTGTGAGCATGAAAAATGTTATGAGACGTCACCTGCTAGCGTACAACTGGCCTCTGAAATGCTAGAGAGCGTTACCAAAGGCCACTACAGCAATACAGCAAAATATTGGTCTCCCTGAGACAAACAAGACTCCTCCGAAAATATCAGCTACACCTCAACAGCCTGGAGATACAGTGCAACAGTGGCAGCCAAGTGTCTATATTATATCCCAAAACTATTTGGCTATTAGCTCTCTCCTTGGAGGAATAACTCACAGCGGATGCCACAAGCTTATGTCCTCTAGTGGTTAGGAGATGTTATAAGCCACAATAAGAACTTGTCACCCTTTATAGAGAAACCACAGTTTGCGGATTAGCATACCATCCAAGCATCTGTGTCTATGCTCACAGCTTAGCTTGACACAATAAGTGGTACTGCTTAAATGCCTGTACATCCAATAGCTTGAGCTTTGTTAGTATGACTGAAAAGGGTATCACTGTGAAAGCTGTCAATCCGTGAAGAGAAACAAACTGAACAGACCGGAGTCCAAAATGACAACTCCAAAGAAATTAGACTGTTTTCTTCTCACCCACTTGTGCCCCTTTCCCAAAGCCTAGGGAACAAACTGCGGAAGAGGAGGCGTGGTAGATTGTAAGGGCTGTGGAGAGATAGGGGTGAATCATGAGACTATAGGAATATAGTCTGGACACCTGATTGATCAACATGCCTGTGCATACAAGCTTCTCCAACTGGACTATGGGAACCTTGGGTTGTTCAAAATTTGGACATAGATACTTGCAAAATGCACCAATTACTTAATTGTATGACATACTGAGTAACATCATTGTTATCTGCAAACAACTGTGTCATTGTATTGTAGAATCCCTTAAAAAAAAAAAGACAGGTTTTCCTACACGTAGAAAGAATGGACATTTCTAGAAATATTACACTCATATTCTTTAATTTGGCTTCCTTCCCATCAAATATCTGTGAAATGAGATCTAGAGAAGCAACTCTCAAGGTCCAAGGGCTGTGTCACTTACCCATGCAGTCTGGGCCCCAGTAGCCTGGACAGCACTGAGGTTGCAGATAATCCTTCCTACATATATGACGGCATCCAGGGAGAAGCAGGGAGTATGTTCTGATCTCAAAGTTGTACCTTGGAGGGTAAAGAGAGAATGTTAACTAACCCATGATCATAGCAGTTCAGTTAATGCTGGGTAATAGGCTTGCCACGGATTTTATTTTTATTTATTACTATTATTTATGTTTGTATTTGACACATTTGTGAACATGGACACTTATGTGCCACAGCCTGTATGTGGAGATCAGAAGTCGACTTTGTGGATTTGGTTCTCTCCTGCCTTTAAGTGAATTCTGGAGATTGAGCTCAGGTGGTCTGGCTTGCATGGAAAGTGCTTTTGCCCATTGAACCATCTCACTGGTCCCCAGCCTTTGAGTTTAATTAGGCTTTTATACTAACCATATTAAAATATATAGCTTGATTTGTGCTTTATCACTAGAATTAAAAGGAGACTGCTAAATGACCCACCAGTTCATTCCAAACAGAACTTGGACAGTCTCAAGAGTTTGACGTGTCACCTCAGAGAAAAAACTGGATCTTTTGTCTCTCACTCTCTCTCACCCTCCCCTCCAAAGCTCAAGGACGCTCGTGGAAGAGGTTGGTGCTCAGATTGTAAGGGCCAAGGAGGGGGGATGAAATGTGAGATCACAGCAAAAATGCACTGGATTTTTTTTTATTTGATCAACATGTTTGTGTAAGCAAACCTCTTCAACTATACTTGGGGACCCTGGGTTGTAAAAAAAAAACTGGACTCAGATGTTAACTAATTGGGTTTATATGGACACTCCTTATGTTGATTGCCTATGTGTACTTACTGATCAAATAAAAAATTAAAAAATATAGCCAGGCATGGTGGTGCATGCCTTTAATCCTAGCACTTGAGAGGCAGAGGCAGGTGGATCTTTGTGAGTTCAAGGCCAGCCTGTTCTACAGAATGAGTTCCAGGACAGCTGGGGCTATAGGGAGACCCTGTCTCAAAAAGACATATATATATATAATTAATTAATTAATTATTATATATATATAATTAATTAATTAATGATGAGTGTGTGAGTGTATATGCATATGCAGGTACTTGAGAAGACCAGAAGCTTCAGATACCCCTGGGGATGTGAGCTGCCCAANTAAAAAAGACATATATATATATATATATATATATATATATATATATATATATTGAACACATTTGGCTCTCTGTGTAAACTACAACTTAATCATGAACCATTTTTAATTGTTACGAATGATAAAATTAAGAGGCCAGGCGTGGTGACACATGCCTTTAATTCCAGCACTTGGGAGGCAGAGGCAGGCAGATCTCTGTGAATTCAAGGCCAGCCTGTTCTACATAGCGAGCTCCAGTACAGCTGGGACTAAAGGGAGACCCTGTATCAAAAAGACCAAAAAAAAATCAGAAACAATAAAAATGAAGGAGGCATGAAAGTGAATTAGAAGTTAGTCAGTGAAATAAATGATGATGAAAGGTCTTGGCAAAGTCTAGGAATGGGCTTCAGACTTGTCCCTGAGTATCAATGTAGCCAGCACAAGAAGGAAAGGATGACAAGGTCCTCAGTGCACAGGGTTTGCAGATTTAAAACAAGCCCGTTCTTGATTAGTATATTTATCACAGAAACCACTGACATGAACATTTTGTGGCAGAGGTGATAGCAGCATGCACGACAGCATCCTCCAAGGAGATGAGGTACGTTCCTTAGAACAATTCTTAGTGCTGGGTCAGGTGCACCCTGGGAGAGCAGCTCTATGGAGGCTAAAGGTCATCATCTGTGTGCAGAGGTCTCTAAAGTCTGGCTTGTCCAGGACAAGATGTCAGAGTAGACAGAGACAGTCCTCTATGAATATCGGTCTTTTATAGCTGTTGTTAAGAAGAGTGTGGGTGAACATTCCAGCCTATTCTTCTAAATAAGTCCCTGAAATGCGGCTGATTAACAGCTGCTTCATGGACAGTCAAGTTGAGGACAACACTAATATCTAAAAGGATGAGCACATTAGTAGGGAGGGAGAATGCACAGCAGTATTATGTATGGTCTTTTCAAGAACTTACCTCAGAACATAAAAAAGAGACAACAGAGATGAAAATGTGCCTCACAATGAAGAAGAGGCAAAACGAAGCCACAATGAGATACCTCACATTATTAGGATAGCCATTATCTAAATCCCTCCAGCACAAGTGTTGGCTAGGATATGGAGAAAAGGGAACCACTGTTCAGTGTTGGTAGGACTTTCCATTGGAGCAGCCTCAATGAAAAACAGTTCTTCAAAATATTAAAACTAGAACTGTCATATAATCCATCAACCCTACATCTGGGAACACATTAAATGGAATATATATATATATATATATATATATATATATATATATATAATTCCAATGAAACATATATTAGTATGTCAATTGTTGTAGCATTATTCAAAGTAGCCATAAAATGGAAACATCCTAAACATCCACTGATGGATGAATGGGAAAAATTATACGTCACATAGAGGCATATAGAGGTATGTAATATTACTTAGACTTAAAAAGAGGCGACTGTAATTTGTAAACAACACACAGGAACTGGAGGTTAGTATACTAAAAGGGCCAAATGTAGAATGGCAAATACTCCATGATTCAACTTAGACAAGGACTCCAACATAGTTAGACTTATAGAAGCAGGACATGAAATGGTGGTTGCCAGGAGTGGAATGAGGGGGAAATGAGTTATTGGTCAAAGGGTAAAAAGTTTTGATTATCTGCACAGTTTGTATCTATAGCTAACAATACTGTAAACCTAAAAGTGTATGATTAAAATGTGTGTGTGTTTGCCAAAAAGAGCAAGACGGGGCTGGAGAGATGGCTCAGCGATTAGGAGCACTGGCTCTTCTTACAAAGGACCTGGGTTTGGTTCCCAGCACCCACATGGCGGTAACTGTCCATAACTCCAGTTCTAGGAGGTCTGATGCCCTCTTCTGGTCTGCAGAAGCATTGCATGCATGGATGCCCTTACATACCTGTGGGCAACGCATGCGCGCGCGCACGCACGCACGCACACACACACACACACACATAAGATTAAATAAATATATATATTTTAAAAAAGAGCAAGAAGATGGGATAAAGCATGTGGATGTGACAGGCATGTTTCCATGTTTCTGGGATTGCTTGTGGGACAGTGTCACAGCTGTGTACTCATCTCTAAATGTATTGAGTTATCTATATTAAATAGGTTCATCTTTCATATGGTAATTATACCTCAAAAAGGGATTTTAAAAATACCAAAAACATAAAACAAAAGAAATAATCTTGGATTTGTGTCAGCACAAATAAATGACAGATCAAAGCCTTCAATTCTAAAACAGACAGCATGGTTGCAAAATTGTAGTAGTAGGGTACAGCCAAGTGCTCACTTTGTCCTTGATCACAAGAGTAACCACTACAAAAATGTTCTTAGTAAAGATGCATATAATATCATCCTTGAAATTTGACACAATTCCAATAGGAATGAAAACAATTGCAAATGTGTTTACTTCAGTAATTCAGTGAAAGCATTTGCTAATTCTAGACCAGTTAATACTTGTCTTTTCCCACTTAATACTGGGGAATTGCTTTTAAAATGATGATTTTGGTTTTAGAATATGGTATGGCCTGGATTAAAGACCTCAATGTGAAACCCCAAACTCTGAAGGTGATAGAAGAAAAAGTTGGCAGCAGACTACAAGACATAGGCGTAGGAAAAGACTTCCTAAATCAGACAGCAGCTGCACAAGAATTAAGGTAGACAATTGACAAATGGGACCTCATGAAACTCAAAAGCTTCTGTACATCAAAAGAAACAATCAAGGAAGTGAAGAGAAATCCCACAGAGTGGGAGGAAACCTTCACTGCAGATACATCTGACAAAGCATTGATTTCCAGAATATATAAACTACTCAAAAAACAAAGAAAAAAGAAAACAAATGACCCGCTCAATAGATGGAGCAAAGAACTGAACAGAGGGACTTTCCAACACCGCGAGGGAATTTTGAGATGGTCTGAGCAGAAACCCTCAATAACCTGTCCTCACTCATATCATTAAGGCAAATGCAAATGAAATACCACTTTACGCATATCATCTTACTCCCAAAGACTGGCTTAGGATCCAGGAAACGAATGATTACCAATGCTGGAAGAGGTTGGGTTGAAAGGGGAACACTCATCCACTGCGGTTGGGATGTAACTGTACCTCACTATGGACAAGCGTGTGGAGAACCCTTGGAAGACTTGGAAATCAACTTGCCACCCTGACCCAGCTTACCCTTCTCTGGCATGTAACCTCAACGACTTACGCCACCACAGAGATACTGCCCGGCCATGGTTTATTGCAGCTCTCTTCACAATGCAAGGGTGCAGGGGGCGATGGGGAGAACCAAAGACCTAAATGCCCCTCAAAACTGACGATGATAGGATAGCCGAGAAGACATGTGGTACATCTACCACAATGGAGAGTTTATGCAGCAGTCAAGAAAGACACTCCCGAGCTTTGCCAGGAAAATTTGGCTGGAGCTAGAGGAACATATGCTGAGTGGCCACAGTAGGAAAACAACAGTCCACGACAAAAACCAAAACTGGATGAATGGATTATCCCTCATCTGTGGATGCTCATCCAAATACCCCGTTGTAAGTCTTTCTTGTGTTGGGGCCCCCTGAGCTTTGTACACCCAGCAGTTGGGGGACTAATTTTGGAGACACAGCACACAACAGCAACGACCCGCCGACTCATACACCTGACCGAACGCATGGTGCACTTCTGCTCAAAACACGGTCAACTTCCCCGTGGACTCCAAAACTACTGCGACAGGACTGAGCAGATGGGAAAGCTGTTTGGAGATGCATGAGCTTGCGGGGTGGGGAATGGGGCCTGAGCGGGAAACACGCGGTGGTTAGACCTGGAAACACGGGGGTTAGGCTGGATGGGGGATATTGGGGGAGGAGGTAATGATGCGGGCGGGGGGAACACGGGTCTAGAATTATTAAAATTCACATCAATAAAATTATTGAAACAACCAAAAAGAACAAGAAAAAAAAAAGAATATGGTATGGCCATATGAAGCAAATGTGACTGTTTACCTAAGGTTTACATGAGGTTCCATTTCATCAAAGTTTTAAAAATAGCAATACTTCATTCTTTTTTTTTTTTTTTTTTTTTTGGTCTTTTTGAGACAGGGTCTCCACATAGCCATAGCTGTCCTGGAACCCACTATGTAGATCAGGCTGGCTTTGAACTCAGAGATCCACCTACCTTTGCCTCCCAAGTGCTGCAACTACAGGCATGGGCCACCACGCCTGGCTACTTCTTCGTTCTTGAATAAAAAATGAACACATTGCGTCAGGGGAGATGGAGGTAAAGTGTCTGCTGTGCAAGCACAAAATCTGAGCTTGGATTTGTAGCATTCATGTAAAAAGCTGGGCATGGTGGCACATACCTGTAGTCACAGGGCTGGCAATGGAGATGAGGAAGTCCCTACCATCAGTGAGTTCCAGGTTCAGTGAGAGACCTGATGGAGGAAGACACCCAATGCCAACCTCTGGTACACACACACGCATGCACACACACATATTTACACACACATACATTTATGAACACATGCACACACACATTCACACACATTCACACACGCATTCACACAAATTCACGCACACAAACATACACACATTCACACACATAAAAACATGTAAACATACATAAACACATACCGATGCATATAGCATCTATGCAAATTTAAAAATGAACTCATTGAGTGATGCCTAATTCCCAAGTTGATTAGTTGAATAAATACAACATTTCACTTGCCCTCGAGCTTCCTGGCTGCACCACATCACTAGTGCTCAGTCCCGTTGTCCTCCTTTGTCCAGACTAGCCTTGAATTATGAGAGTCTGGGATCATCAGTGGTCTTCAAGAATGAAGCACCACAAACAATTCAACTATGTTGAAATTCTTCCATCCCACTTGTTTGGGTTCTAATTACTGTCAGGGTTCCCAGCTTATTAGTGAGGCCCAAGGCTTAAAAAAGATCGATTTTGTGAGCTGGAAAGATGGCTCAGTGGTTAAGAGAGCAATGGCTGCTCTTGCAGAGGACCATGGTTTGATAACCAGCACCCATATGGGGGCTAACAACCAACCATAACTCTAGTTCCAGGGGATCTGGCATCCTCTTTTGACTTCCACAAGCATTGCAGGACATGGGTGCACTTACACACATGCAGGCAATACACTCATACACATAAAATAAAAATAAATAATAAAGCATTTTTAAACATTTTGGTTTTTTTGAGACAGGATCTTGTTATACAGCCAACCTATATCTTTACTTTTAATATGCTCAGATTAGAAAGCACATTTTCTTATGTATGTATGTATGTATGTATGTATTTATGGTGTGTTATGTATCATGTGTAATATGTGTGTGTGGTGTATGCTCATGCCTGTGCAGGTGTATGTGCTTATGCACTTGAATGTAGAAGCCAGTGCAGAGTAGGATGCTGCGTGTAGTCCTCCATCAGTCAGTCTCTGTTCTCTTCCCTTGTGACAGGGTCTTGCACTGAGCTGGCCTTTGGCATTTAGGCTATGCTGGCTGCACAGAGAGCTCCGAGGCTCCCTCTGTCTCTGCCACACAGTGCTGGGGTTCTAGGCACACACAGCCATGCTTGGCTCTTTACATGCCTGGTGGGATTTGAACTCAGGTCCTCATATTGCAGAGAAAGCACTCTTATACACTGAGCCATCTTCCTAGCATGAGAACTCTTTTCTTTTTTATTTTTTTTAAAGTTTTTTTTTGTTTTTTTTTATATAGTTCTTTTTAAAATTATTTATTTATTTATTTATTTTTTATTTGTACGAATGTACTGTCTGCGTGTAGGTTTGTGCACCCGTGTCCTGAAATACCGCGGAGGTAGGAAGAGGGTGTTGGATTCCCCTGGAACTGGAGTTAAAGACGGTTCTTAGCTTCCATGTGCGTGCTGGGGATTGAACCCGGGTCCTCTGTAAGAGCAGTCAGCGCTCTTAACCGCTAGGCCATCTCTCCAGCCCAGAGAACCCTTTTCAAATGAAACAAAATCCAGATTTTCAAAACAAAGATGGGAAAGAGGAAGGGGCAGTGTTTATGTGCAACACCATTCAGTATTAAAATGTGAGTCAAGGGGCTGGAGAGATGGCCTAGCGGTTAAGAGCGCTGACTGCTCTTACAGAGGACCCGGGTTCAACCCCCAGCACCCACATGGCAGCTGAGAACCGTCTGAAACTCCAGTTCCAGGAGAACTCCGGTTCCAGGGGAATCCAACACCCTCTTCTGACCTTTGTGGCATTGCACGACACGGGTGCACAAACTTGCATGCAGACAGTACATTCATACACATACAGAAATAAATAAAAAAAATAAATAAAATGTGAGTCAAGCTGTGGGTGGTGGTACATGCCTTTAATCCCAGCACTCAGGAGGCAGAGGCAGGCAGATCTCTGTGAGTTCAAGGCCAGGCTGGTCTACAGAGTGAGTTCTAGGCCAGCTGGGACTAAAGGGAGACCTTGTCTCAAAAAAGACCAAAAAAGTGTGAGTCAACATTCATAAAGCTTTAGACTCAAGTTTATAAATTGTGAGTTACCTAAATTTGGGCTCAAGGTATAGTCAGAATAAGAGAAAAACCATGGACTGCTTTGCAGAGACAGATGATCCAATTTGGAGTCACAATTCCTAGGGCACCAAGACATGGACACCCTTGTCCCCTCATGAGGAGTACCTGCAATCTCGAACCCCGACAGAGCCATTGGTAATCTTGGTGTAGCCGTCTGGGCAGTCGACTGCAAAGTTTAGCGAGCAGGGTTGGCAGTTTGTCCTGATTATTAGGTGAGACTTCTTATCACATCTTTTTGCCTGTGGAAACACAGTAGAGGACATCAGATTCCTGTGTTGTCAGGGCCTTGCAAAATACCTGGTGTGGCCATTTCCCTCTTTGTTTCATCTCACTGGAAATTCAGGGGTGATAACAAGGTTGGTTGGTATTGGCTGGCTTGGTGTTTTCAACCTTATCTGGAAAGAGTGTTGGGATCAGTGTTCAGCAAGCAATGTCCGCCTCAGCTGTGGGCGTGGACGGGGCCCTGTTTGTTCTATATACGTGTATTATCTCTCATTTGGAATCTGGAGTTCTACAAGGTAAGGGAATGTCAATACATTTATCAAAATGAAGAATCTGAAATATTACGGAATACTTGTTTTAAATTGATTACTGTTCCAGTAGGTTATTCCAGACCAGTTAGCTGTTTATAGTTCAATCATCTTCAAGGATAATCTTTCATAATTGACTCCACAGGAATATTTGTCATGGGGCTAGCACTGTGATAAGTGTGGTGATGGATACAGTTCCTGTCTCAGAGATACCTGCAGTGTCTATATTTTAATTCCACTTTGTTGCAGGGGAGTTGCAGGGGAGTACAGATGTTCTATTTTCTTCATTGCTGTTACTGAGAGCCTAGAATGCTGTCTGGTACACAATAGTGTGTGGCAAATGTGCTGATTAAATTAATGAACTGGAGACATCAGACAGACTTACAGGAACATTAAGTATTTGGCAACATATGGTGGCCCAGAATTAAATGCTTAAATGAATGATACAGACTGATTTAGATTTCTCATTACTCCCTGATAGAAGTCTCTCCTGCATGCAGACAGTACATTCATACACATACAGAAATAAATAAAATTAAAATAAAGAAAAAAAATTAAAAAAAAAAAAAAAAAAAAAAAAAAGAAGTCTCTCCTGTCTTTCCTTAAGCATTTCAGCAAATTTAAGATGCAGCAGCTTTGCACAATGAAGATGCTCTGAAATTCAGAGCCAAAGTCTGGACCACACTCTACCTTGTAAAGTATACAGTCAAAATGAGCCCTTCCCTTCAGCTATTACTTATAAAAGCGAGATACTAGTAGATATCTTAGGTGACATGCCAGGTGCAAGTTACACGGCACAGTCCTAGTAGTACACACTGACAACTCTTCTCCTCTGAGCCTGGCTTTGACTAACAAATGTAGATCCCTTGGAGGCTTGCACTCACTGTCTCTTCCACAAACCCACACTCATCTTTCTTTTCTTCTGCTTAGCTCTTGTTTATCATGGCTGGCCTAGCAATTTTTCATGTGTTGTTTGTTCGTTTTGGAGACAGGGTCTCAGGTAGCTAGACCGCCTTCACACTGGCTGTGTAACCAAAGATGGCCTTGAACTCCTGATCCTTCTGCTGCCTCCTCCCAAGTACGGGGAAAACAGGTGTACACCATTACACCCAGTAGACAAAGAGCCAGGGGTACACCTCAAGGCTTTGTGTATACTAGGCAATTACTCCAGCAACTGAGTGTCATCCCTAGACACTCAGTTGTTGGGCTTTACTCTCTATTTAAGAACTCCAGGCAGTACAGGACCATGTCTAATATTTCATCATCTTGGAAGCCCAGCACTTGTCAGGTGTAGTAGAAATGTTGTCATTACCTCATCACAAAACGTAAAGTCTGCAGATGAATAATCGTTACATTTGCAGAATATTTTATGGTTATACATACTTCTAAAGGCACCATTTTATTTGATTTTCATTGTTCTACAGAGGAGAGCAACTGTCACTAATTCTCACTAATTTGGGCAGGAGGGTCACTGAAGATATTTTACAACATGCAGTTACAGGCCCATGGTCACACACAGTCACTGGTCTTTTGATTCCTTAATTAGCCCTTCCTCCCTGCACCTGTGCCATAGAGAAGGGGGAAATCTCTGCTTTTCCTGGAAACTTGTTTGGTGATCGTTATGAATCCATACACCCCCTGGTTAGCCCTTGTAGGATGATGAATGACAAAAGATATGTTTAGATATGGTTTGCTTTAATTCTCTTTAAGTGTCCTGGCATCGTTCCATTTTATTTATTTATTTATTTATTTATTTATTTATTTATTTATTTATTTGTTGTCTTTTCCAGACAGGGTGTTGCAGTAGTCCCAGCTGTCCTGGAACTCACTCTGTAGACCAGGCTGGCCTTGAACTCACAAAGATCTGCCTGCCTCTGCCTCCTGAGTGCTAGGATTAAAGGTGTGCACCGACCCCCCCCCCCCGCCATTCCATTCTTTTTAAAATGGGGTTTCTTTATATTTGGGGTTTCTCCTCAGATAGATGGATAGAGTGACACCACTGTGACTTTTCCTTCCCTCCTCCTCCTCCTCTTCTTCCTCCTCCTCTTCCCCCTCTTCTTCTTGTTTTAATATTTTACCTGTTATTTTATTTTGTGTGTATGAGTGTATTGCCTGCATGTATGTAAGTGCCTCTGTGTTAAGCAATACAGTGAAGGTCAGAAGAAGACATCAGATTCCTCTGGAACTGGAGTTGCGGACAGGTGCTAACCAAATGTGGGTGCTGGTAACTGAACCCTGGTCCTCTGCAAGAGCATCCATCTGCCATTAATTGCTGGGCCATCTCTCCAGCCCTGCCTTTTCTTTCTTAATTTGCCCAATTTAACTCTGTTTTAGAGGAATTCTTTGGGCTGAGGATGTAGCTCAGTTGGTAGAGTTCTTGCCCAACATGCTCAAAGCTCTTGGTTAAATCTCTCCCACGGCATACAATAGGGATGGTACTGCAGGCCTGCAACCCTGTCAGTGAAGAGGTGGAGGCAGGAGATCACATATTAAAGGCCATCCCAGCTACCTAGAATGTTTAGATGAGACTACAGAAGAATTCTCAGACCTTCAGATTCCCTTTTTCAGTGAAATCACTCCTTTATCAAGTTAAACCAACTGAAGAGCAAATTCAGCTTTGGACACTAGTCAAGCCCAGGCTTCTGCACAGAAGCAAGCCCTCCATGGTGAAGACGATGATGACAGTTCCAACCAATCTGTGGAGCAGCCCTGTTTGGGGGGAGAACTGAAGCTCAGTGGTATTAACTGATTTGTTCAGTGTGGAACAGCTAGTGAAGTGGACAGTCTTGTGACTTGTCCTCTGAGACATTTGGAAGTCACAGTTCGAATATTCTCTCTCCAGCTTCTGAGCTGGAAAAGTGCTCGTCGCGTTGCTGGCCCACGTTCTCCTGAGATGCTGTCAGAATACAGCCAGCTGGAGGGAACCTGCCATTTAAAATCCCGCCTGGTGCTGGGACAAAAACGTTGTTTGAGACTTATTCTTAATAGACTAGAGATCATACATTACAAAACCCATTTTAAATAAATCACAGTAGTCTGGCTGTCCCTGAGACTTGGTCTTCCATTGGAATGGCTGCTCTGGGGTGCTCCACATACTGACAGCTTTCACTGCAGCTCTGAGGAAGGCCAGAGGGATGCAGGAATGCCTGGTGAGTTTTGGAAACTTGTCTGACATTTCCCTTCCTCTGCAAGGTACCATCCATCCTGGAATTCCCCTGAGCATCTTTCCAAAGCTGAAGCTATGTTCTACAGTTGAAAGGATGAGACGGTAGGTGTTCACAGTGAGAAGATGATGTAAACAACACCAGAATATCCAGCTCTGCAATCCAGAGATTGCTGCAGCTAAGTGCGAACATTGGGACTTGAACCAACCAGGGCAGTGCACCCACAGAAAGACAGTGCTTGCTTTTAGAATCTTATTGTTACAAGTTTTCTTTTGATTTTATGAAGTTTAGACAGAGCTTTTTACCCAAGACAATATGGAAAAACAAAAACATCTTGATCACATCATGAAAATCAACAAAAGCATATGAAAATTCGTCTTACCGGCCCTGTGGCTTCAGTTGGGGAGCAGGAATTTTGCACAAATAATCCCACAAAGAAAATGATCAAATGTCGCAGCATGCTGAGGAAACGCTTGCTCCTTCCTGTGCCAGGCACTGTCAGAGTCACTTAGTTTGATGGATGCTTGGCGAATTCTTTCTCATATCTGAGTCGACTTTTAAATTCTTTTCTTTTCTTTCCTTGGGGAGAACCAGAAAGTAAGCAGAGCCTGCTGCTCTACAGGCGCAGCAGCAGATGCAGGGACTGGGCGGGACGGTCACTGTGAGCTGTATATGTCCTGGCTGACTGACAGGACTTCCTGAAGGGGATGAGGCAGAGACCTGACCTGGGAACTAACTCTGTGCCTTGTGAAACTCCCAAGGACAGTTCTGCCTGCTACAGCTGTGGCAGCTCCTCGATGAGCCTGTCTGCTGCCCCCTGCCCCTTCCATACCGCACTGTGGACCTCCCAATGCATAAGTCTAGGTTGCTGCAAGGAGAGGTTGTGGTAGTAGTCACTACCAGGTACAGTCCAGGTGTGGGCAGCATGTCACAGAAGCCTAGGCCCAGTCTTGGAAGAGGAAGGCATCCTCGCTCCCCATGTGGTTGGCAAACTCATATCCATGCAGACAGTTCATCCTTTCTTCTCTTCTGGGTCTATCTAGATTTCAGTGCCTGAGCCTGTGCTTCTGATCCATCCCTTCAAGGCCAAGTCAAAGGCTATCTCTGCCAGGAAGGCTTCCCTTCTTGTTCCTTCTGAACTTTACATGCTGCCATGGAAACCTTCTTGCATACACCACAGTCAACCTGTTTGTCACCTGTGGCCAGTTGGGAATTCCTTGTGGACAGTAACATAGGGTTTATATTCTCTGTACCCCTGGAAGCTGAGAGCAGAAACCCAGGCTTGAAAATAACAGCCAATATTTTACCCTGTGTCAGTCTCTGTGTTAGACCTCTCCGTGGATTGGTTTGTTTAATTCTTTCAGCACTTGCTTAAATAGTGAGGTTTATTAGTCATAGTTTACAGAGGAGGAGACCAAGGCAGAGCGATTAGGTGGCTTATCCTGATCACATAGCTAATGCATGGTGAGTCCAGTATTGAAACGGCTTGCAGAGCCAGGGCTGTTCCCCACTTCCCTCTGCTGCCCAGATGTCAATGTTCAGAGATGAATAAATAGCAGGTGGCGCCCCAGTCCTGTTGGGGGCCATGATGGACACATGGCAGACCCAGGCTAGGAAGAATGACGTCTGGGTTCATGTATTAGGTTTGGTTAAATGATTCCTTTTCCCATATCACGACACCCTACCTGAACTTTTGAAGCATTACACTGAGCGTCAGTTATCTGAGAACTTTCCAGCATAGGCACTTTGGAAGCCAACTGAAAGTCTAAATGCTAAGTGGGGATTGTGGTAATGCTGTGATTTGGTGAACCTCCACTTGGATGGTCATAGGAATGCTGGGGAACCTTAAAACTCCTAATGTTGGGGCTGGAGAGATGGCCTAGTGGTTAAGAGTGCCGACTGCTCTTGCAGATAACCCGGGTTCAATCCCCAGCACCCACATGGCGGCTGAGAACCATCTTTAACTCCAGTTCCAGGGGAATCTGACGCCCTCTTCTGACTTCCGCGGCATTGCACGACACGGGTGCACAAACCTAGATGCAGGCAGTACATTCATACACATACAAAATAAATAAAATTAAAAACCCTCCTAATGTCAAGCCCTACACCAGAGCAGTCACATCCAAAACCCAGGAATGGAGCATAGGGTGAGGATTGATTGAGGTTTCCTGATTGATTTCATTTGCTCTAGATTGCCATTTGAGAGCGTGTGTGACACCAATGAGGTTCTGAAGGTCACTTGATGCACTCACAACGTTACGTCAGCTACTATTTAAGAGAAATACACTAGAAGCTTCTTTCTGATAACTTTTATTTCTGAAGAAAATGAATAAAATATCTGAGACTTGGGATGGGCTGGGTTCCAAGTGAAATAATGAAATAAACCTACACTAGCATTTCCTAAATAGTGTTTACCAAACATAATCCAGTTCTGGGAGACGCTATAGTGGTGCAGAGGATGTATTCTCTCACCAGGTGATTTGGGGACCCTTTCTTTGGATTGATCACCCTTGCTAGACCAGTCAAGGGTCTAAGTCCTACAGTAAAACGACATAAAAAATGAAGCAAAACCAGTTCAGTTTTGAGGAAGATCCAAATTTTTGAGACCCAGGAATTTTTTTTCCTTTTGCATATTTCCTATCAGCCACTAGCAGATCTGAATCTCTCATGGTCTCTCTTAGGGAAAAACTGCTTTAGACTTTAGTGGGGGAGATGCTTTTATTTTTAACTTATCAGGAAGCAGAGTTAGTCTGTCAGGAACCTGTGGGCAGAGTTGAGCAATCAGATGCATTAAAAAAATACATATAAATTCCAGCACTTGGGAGGCAGAGGCAGGCGGATGTCTGTGAGTTCAAGACCAGCCTGGTCTACAGAGTGAGCTCCAGGACAGCTGGAGCTATAGGGAGACCCTGTCTGAAAAAGACAAAAAAATACTGACTGAAAAATTATATATGAAACACACAAAATTCAATAAAAATAATAAGGCACAAGTAAATTAAAAATATGTATAGGTATGGCATTGTGAAGAAATTTCAAAACTGTATTAATCAATTTTGTTTCTGTTAGACTCTTGAGTTCTATGGACTTCAGTTCTTCAAGTTATTTCAAATCCCTGTTCTTCCATCCCCCGGGGTGCCTGCAACTGACCGGCAGCTTAGCATGGCCTCCACCACATAATGGGTGATCAATCACTCTTGACCACTGATTATACAGTATGCAGTGTAACAGACTCCACAGTCTTCACCCTCTTCCTGTTGTAGATGTGAGAGGCCTGGGATTTCCTCTGTCTTGGTCGGTATGTTTTGCTGAGCAGTGCTTTATTACTGGGCAGAATGCCAAATTTTCTTATTGTGGGTCCTATCTTTTTTTTTTTTTTTTGCAATTTGTTGTAATCTCTGTCTCTTTCAAGGTAGTTTTGGACGTAAGTCTTTAATTCATACCATTTTGTCTATTTGGAAATGCCTCGCACCTCACCAGAGCCTGCCTGCCTATCTATTTATCTATCTATCTATCTATCTATCTATCTATCTATCTATCTATCTATGATCATCTATCATCTATCTATCTATCTATCTATCTATCATCATCATCTATCATCTATCTATGTATGTATCATCTATCTATCTATCAATCATCTATCTATCATCTATCTATTTATCTTATTTACACTGTGACCCCTGATATAATTTAGATTCTGGTGATGGTGGGGCACACAGAACTGACAGCACAGTTTTCAAAATCCCAGTTCACGATTTCCGGCAGTATCAAAGATAATCTCCCAGTAGTACAGAGGGCTAATTTCTTGTCCTCACTAGAAAATTTCTAGCTGAGTAGGCTTTTTCAGTGGAATTATTTTGTTAAACAGCTTGCTGTTAGATTCAACTGAGCATTCTTGTTGTCTACTCATAGGCCAGAATTCTTGGCACCTGGATCATCTTGGCCAGAGAACAAAACACTATTCTTCACACCTGACTGTAACACTGAAACAACCCAAAAGCTATTTATATTTTAAATATGGGAATTATTAAAAATAAATCCATGTTTTTAAAAAAATTCTTATACTTCCCTACTGAACAACACTGCATGTTTTTCTTTGCACATATTCTTTTCCTGCTCTGAGTAAAAATATCTTGATTTTCTAGTTCAAAGGAGGTATCAAAATAAACTGAGAACAGTCCATAGTTTTCCATGTTTACTGAAGTTACTTCTGTTTAAAGATTTCTTTAAGTGAAAATCTAAACAATATTTTATTTGGATGATTTATGTCAGTAGGTCTCCTGAATATTTTCTTTTAGTCTCGTCATGTAGATATTTTATCCACATATTCACTCAATAAACATTTATAGAATGCCACACACACTACTGAGTTTTGAGAACATAGAAATAGATAAAGCATATTGACTTACGCATTATAGCTTTAGGCATACTGGTTCACTTAGGTTTTATTGTAAAGTAGACTGGACCAGGAATGTTGTCTTGACTTGGTAATACAAGAATTGAGCATAAAGAAACCAAGTGCTTTATTCAGGGTCAATAAAGAAATATTGAGGTTGAATTAGTAACAGATGCCAGGTAATACTACTCTGTAAGGTGTTCTGCTTGTTTGAGCAGACCATCGTTCTGCTGTCTGATGTTTAAATTAAGAAGGCCAGGCATGGTGGCGCACGCCTTTAATTCTAGCACTTGGGAGGCAGAGGCAGGCGATCTTTGTGAGTTCAAGGCGAGTCTGTTCTACAGAGCGAGTTCTAGGACAGCTGGGGCTACAGGGAGACCCTGTCTCGAAAATACCAAAAAAAAAAAAAAAAAAAAAAAGAAGGCAGGACCCATGACCATTTGAAAGCTGACCAGAACTGAGAGCTGTCTCTTTTTGTCCTACTGAGGCATGAATATGGCCATAGAAGACCTGAAGGACAGATATAAAAATAGTTGATGCTGATCCTGGCTAATGCATGCTATAATCTTGGGAGGCAGAGGCAGGAGGATTTCCCTGATTGAGACTAACCTGATTTACATAAGGGAGCTTCAAGTCAGCCAGGGCTATATAGAAAGAGCCTGCCTGAAAATAACAATGACATCAGCAACAACAATGACATCAGCAACAACAATGGCTGAGATGCTTACAGTGCAGGCCAGAACTGAACATGGCATCTCACTGAGACCCAATGGTCCAGTAGCCAGTCTACTGGCATTGTTATACAAGCATGGCATAACATGGGCGAATTGGATCGCTTGAAGCTTCAGGATCTATGTAAAAGTATGTAGCCCCTATAGGCAGTCCAACCTGGGGCCTATGGGCCATGTGTAGGTGAGGATAGCTATGAATGCAGCCCAGTATCATCTAGCTATATAGCTGAGCATCCTGGGACTCCTGATCTTCCTGCCTCCACCTTCAGAGTGCTGGGTTTACAGGTGTGTGCTACCGTACCTGGCTATTTATACTGATGTTCCCCTTTCAAGTAATGTAGGATTGCTTCAACTACTCAAAATTATAATCTCAAAGGAAAGGCAGAAACTGTCTAGGTAGGAATTTGATGCAGGGATAGCAGCAGGGATATATTTAAGCTAAGATTTATTGCCATGGTGAGAGTTGGTGATAATATTCCACCAGCCTACAGAGAGGGAGGCTGAACCTTAAAACAGTCACTCTTTAAGGTCAAAAGTAGACTACAGGGGCTGGAGAGATGGCCTAATGGTTAAGAGCGCCGACTGCTCTTACAGAGGACCCGGGTTCGATCCCCAGCACCCACATGGTGGCTGAGAACTGTCTTTAGCTCCAGTTCCAGGGGAAACCGACACCTTCTTCTGACCTCCGCGGCATTGCACGACATGGGTGCACAAACCTACATGCAGACAGTACATTCATACACATAAAAAATAAATAAATAAAATAAAAAAATTAAATGCTTTAAAAAAAAGTAGACTACAGGCATCGGCTTTATTTTGCTAAGCAGAACACAAACCCTCTAGTTTAAATTTTTTTTTGATTTATTTCTGTATGTGTACGAATGTACTGTCTGCATGCAGGTCTGTGCACCCGTGTCGTGCACTGCCGCGGAGGTCAGAAGAGGGTCTCGGACTCCCCTGGAACTGGAGCTCTCCTGGAATCGGAACCTCGGACGGCTCTCGGCCGCCATGTGGGTGCTGGGGATCGAACCCTCTGTAAGAGCGGTCGGCACTCTTAACCGCTAGGCCATCTCTCCAGCCCCAACCCTTTAGTTTTACATGTTAACAGGAACTATCCAACACTTTCAATCTTCATGGTTTTAAACACTTTCAATCTTCAGTTCATTACACCTTCTTGGAGAACTTTTATAAAGCAGAATTGCTGGGCTGGGAATACGGCTTAGCAGTTAAGAGTAATGACTACTCTTGCAGAGAACCTGGGTTCAATTCCCAGCACCCACATGATGGCTAACAACCATCTGTAACTTCAGTTCCTGGGGATCCAATGCTCTTTTTGGACCTTCGAGAGCTTGGCATGACATGGATGTAGTTACATACGTGCAGGCAACACACTCATACACATAAAATAAAAATGATATAAAATATTTTTAAAAGGATTGTTATTGTGAGATATCAGATACCAGGACTCCAGAGCCTGTCACTTTCAGTTGCAATGCTTGTCTCAGATAGGGTGCACATTGGGACAGGGTACTACCTGTGGTCAATGCTTCCCATTCTGCAAAGAAGGGTGAAGGAGCTATTAGACAGAAGTCCTCACTGTCGCCTGGCTCTGTGGCCCTGGCTTCTTCCGTTGTACTCTGTGAAGGTAAATCAATGCCCCAGGTTACTAGGAGCTGATAGGACTGTAGGGTTTCCTGCACACTCATCAGATCCTGGGGCTCTCAGGAGTCAGCTTTCCCAGGCTGCGGATGTGTCTAACACATGTGTCCTTGCCCTCAAGTGCCCTCAAGTCCCTTTCCTTTTCCTCTGTTAGTTTAAATCTCTCAACACAGCAACTTGTGTGTGTGTGTGTGTGTGTGTGTGTGTGTGTATGTGTGTGTGATATTTTTGTTTTTCCTTTTCATGAAAGCCAGTCAACAGGTCTTGCTATTGGCAAATTACAAAGTAAGCAAAGTTTCTTTCAGCTCCCCCTTAACTTCTCTTTCTGTGTCCTTTTTCTTCCTGTTCATTCAGTGTGGATATTATTCATGGTAGACAGAGATTATTTAATACTTACATAGGTATTGTGAAAAGTTGCCATCTAGTTGTCTCATTTTTTTTGAGACAGGGTCTCTCTGTACCCCTGCCTGGCTTGGAACTTGTTCTGTAGACCAGGCTGGCCTTCATCTTACAAAGATCCACCTGCTTCTGCTTTCTGAGTGCTGGATTAAAGGCATGTGCCACCATGGCCAGCCTACTGAACTTTTTTGAACACATCCATTCACTTCCTAAGTGCTGGGATAACACGTATGCACTGCCATACCTAGCTCAAGGAATTTTGTAATCAGATCTATAGGCAATTGCTTTTGGTTTTCCCGGTAGAATCCCACCATAAATCCAATCATCTCTTCCCATCTCTCACACCGCTCTCTGGGTGAGGCCATTAAGATCTCTTGCTTATGTTATCACGGTGGCATCCTATGTGGTCTCCCTTCTGCCTTCAGTCTCCCTAATCCATCCTGTAACAACTCAGAGCTCTCTTCCAAAGCTCTAAGTAAGACCAAGTGTGTTCAATTTGAAACTCTTCAATGGCTTGGACCTGAGCTCTGGCCTCTTGCCTTAGCGTTGAGTCTTCTCTCGGGGCATGCCTGGAAGCAATGTAACGGTTACTCTATTGTACCAACCTGCCTTCTTCTGTGTCTACTGTACTCTGGTGTTAGTTCCTGTCTTTGGCATTTTCACTAGCTGTTGCTTCCTCTGCTTAGACTACTCCATCTCCCTTGAGTTGCTCTTCTGATTGACTCTCCCTCGTCCCTGTCATCATTGAGAACCTTGCACTAAAGCTGATGTAGGCATTAAGCCACTCCAATGTACTGATTTATCTGTTCCCAACAAAATAGCTATTCCACGAGTCACTGTCTTGTTTGTCACCACTGGAACATCAGGTCCAGGACAGGACCTTTCCATGGGTCTTATCCAGTGCCTGCTACACAAAAGCATTTTTAAAAATTAATTTATACTTATTTTCATTGGGATTTTTAATCCCTTCGAAATTTCCAGGGAACCACACTATTATCTTTGTATTTCAAATCGTAAAACTGAGGTCAGTAGAGATTTGCAAGTAGCTGGTTGCACAGCATGAGGGGGCTGGTGCCAAATGGAAACACAGGCTAAAATAAGTCGAGAACGAATCTCAAGGAGAGTAGGGCCAGGTAAGGAGATAGAAGAGTGAGGAGAAGTGTGTCGTGCAGAACAGCCAGAGAGAGGAAAGGATTTAAGAAGGTGAGGGCTGGGGCTAGAGAGATGGCTTAGCGGTTAAGAGNCTGAGTTCCTTCTCCTTTGCCATTCCGGCCTTCGCCCAGTTCCCTGTGCTCCCCTCCCTTATCACGGACAACCCCAGCCATATCAATGGTTAGTCCTCGTCCCGCTTGTTGATCTTTAACATTGGCTCATCAATGTGACACATGTGCAGTTTATATATGTGCAGCCTGTCGGGTTTCTCCGTTCCCTCGTCCTCTCTATTTCTGATTCTCATAACGCCGTAGTCCTCCCGACTGCCTCCTCCTCACAAGTCAGCATTTGGCTGCGTTTCGAGTCCTCATACGGAAGTCACCGACCCCATCCCTTTCCCGCTTCTACTCAACTACATCAGTCTTCCATTTTAATATACTTGTAAGCCCACTGTAATCCCTGTCGTTATCTTCCAGATGGCTTCTTTTTCCTCTCTTTTTCTCTTACACATCCTCTTCCGTATTTTAGCTTTTTTATTTGTTTTGTTCCGTCCTCTTGCCTCATCTTGCTCAATTCTCTTGATGCAACAAGGAAGGTATAAGTATCAAATCTACAGCCAAACAGCCCTAGCTTTGAGCCCCAAAATTGAGCACTTGCCCTGGAACGCTTGATAAATTGAGCCCTCCATCTCCGGTAATAAACATAGTACCCACTTCAGGGGCTGCTGTAGAATTCTTGATGAAATTTTTCAATAAATCCTGGGATACTGCAAGACAACTCATAAAACATAAAAAATTACTGTCCTTGGTTACCATGTGTGACGGACCTGGACCTACATGCTTACTCAATCTTACAGTCAACAGTACCCTTGCTCCTTCCGAGCTTCCCTGGCGCTCACTTCTCTTACTCTTCACACATGCCCCTCTTCCTGTCTTAATTGGCATAGATGGTGCAAGAAACAAATGCCTTTACCACCCAAAACAGATGAGCTGGAGATGAAAGGGCCTCCGGGAACCCTAGAGAGGTCGTACATTAACAACCAGAGCCGCCCGCAACCTAAACTACCAAAGGCTGGAAGCTGCACTTTCTGCCTGTTGCGACAGGGAGTCCTCCCCTGACTATCACTCTCCTCAAATGCAAGCAGCATAGACCATTTCACAAACCTGAGCAAGCGGCTATTTTATCTTCCCAAATTACCTCTCAATCTTCACGCCTCACATGAATCTCATTTTACATCAAAGTATCTCTTCCTAGAAGAATCCAATCCACGCAGCCTTCTATAATATACAAACCCCAGGAGGCCGAACAGTCCAAAAGGGATTGGATAAGATTTTCAAACTGAGAGAAAAATGAAGTCCAGCCATGTTATTGCCCGTGCGGCCCCACGGGGTCGCTGTTCAGGACAGATATAGCCAAGGTGTGGCTGGTACCGGTTCCTGTTCAGGCTCTAGCATCCCTGCTCTGAGCAACATGTCTAGCTAAGGGGTCCTTGCTTGAGGCTGTTTGACTGCACTAGCCCGGGTCGGGAACATCAGACAGCCCAGGTTCACAAATTCAGAATCCTTCCTAGCATGCTCGTACTGGAGAGCAGAAAGCCCTTCTGCTTTCTCCTGGACTACCTTTGCCAAAGTGAAAAGCCATCGCTTCAGCCTCTTACCTTCTGAGGAAGACGGTCCCCGGTGACTCCCAGATGAGGCATCTCAGGGAAGGGCTTCAGCGACTCCAGGAGGCAGCTCTCTCATACAGAACACAAGTCAGTCTAACTGACTCCTTTTGAGTAGTGGTTACATCTCCAACAAAAACATACACACATCACGTACCAGAGTCATTATCTGAGAAATACTGCACTTTTAAGTATTTTATTTTAATTTTTTGTTTCTAACACGTTTTGTTGACATGTGTGTGTGGTTAATGATGCATGTGAGTGCAGATGTCACAAAGTCCAGAGAGGGCATTGGATCCCCCTGAACTGGAGTTACATAGCAGTTTGTGAGAGTGCCCAAGTGAAGGACTGTAGCGACCAAATTCTAGTCACTCTGCAGACGCAGTAAACACTCTTATACTGCTTGACCATCTCATCTTAGCCCTACATTTTTTTAACCTCATCTGGTTCCCAAAGCACATGGCAAGGATTGCAATTTTCCACATATCAAGGACGAACCCCAGGGCTGTGGCTCCAGTAGAAAATGCAGGAAGTCCTGGAGTAAGAAGATGGTGCAGTTAGGCCTGATCATTGGTTGGTGAGTATCATATTGTCTGCGACATACTTTAAGTGACTTACAGTAGAGAATTTGTGCTGCACTGTATCATATTGTATGGCTTATTATCATGGAAGATTCATATAGAAATGTATCTCCTTTCAATTTGCTGAATATAGCATACTAAGAATAGTGCGCAATCATTTCAAGCTAGCTTCAGGGCCCCGCACGGCCAAAGGAACCACCACTTCCTTGAATCTATCACATCAGAGGTAAATTAATGGGTTATAGCTTTCTAAAAATTTTTTAATTTTGATTTATTTTGTATGTGTGTGAGTGTACTGTCTGCATGTAGGTCATGTGCACCCGTGTCCTGCAATGCCTCAAGGTCAGAAGGAGGATCTTGTGATTCCCTCCTGGAGGTGTGAGTTCGCCTGGAATTTGGGCTACAGACGGTTTTTTGAGACAGGGTCTCCTTAGTCCCAGCTGGCCTAGAGATCGACTAGTTTAGACCAGCTTGGCCTTGAACTCACAGAGATCCCCTGCCTCTTGCCCTCCCAGAGTGCTGGGTTAAAGGCAGGCTCCACCCACATGCAGAGGGTATAGGTGTTTCACTGAATTTGAATCCTGGTGACCATCATCGAGTTGTTATTTCTGCATGAGAACATTCCAGTGAGCATAGCAAAATGCCACTGTGCCTTCCATACCTGACAAACCCTCCTTGACTCATTTCCAACCCTTACCAGTTCTACTGCAGAGCTCTGTTTATCCTTCACTGGACAACTCAATGAAAAGGAAATCTGCTGCCTCCAGCTGCTCTCCATCAAGTCTTTCATCACGTCACCTCCATTCTGGCATTCTTGCCTACTTCTTTGCTGGAACCGCTTTTGTAAAGTTCACCAACAACCCCCACGTTCTAAGTCCAAGGGTATGATGTCAGTACTCATCCTCCTTCTCTGCTCATCGCCATGTGACTCGGGTGACTGTGCCGTCCATGCCCCCTCCTCACCCCTCTTCTGCACCTATCAGTATTCTGGAGCTCAAGTTAATCTCTCTGTTCTTATTTCTTTGGTGTTTTCTCTAGTCAAGACATTAAATCTGTATATACCAGCCCGTGCCTGTCTCTGAAACTGTAGATCATTATTCAATTGGCCTCTACATTTGGCTACATAATAGGCCTGTCCACAATTGAATCACTAAATGTCCCTTGCAAAACCCTGCTTCATTAATACCATCCCAAGTGGATGGCCACTTCATTCTTTGAATTAATCAGGCCAAAACCCATGAAATTGTCCTTGACTCCTCTTTCATTTACACACCCAATCTAAACTGTCAACAAATGTTTTGACTTTCCTCATGAAATGTGTTAGCAGGGATTGGGAAAGGGCTCAGTGGCTTAGAGTCCTTGCTGCTTTCGCAGAGGACCAGGTTCAGTTCTCAGGACATGCAATGGGCAGCTTCACCACCTGTGTACTCTAGCTCCAGAAGATCTGATGTCTTTCCTGGCTTCCATGAGTACGCGACATAACATACATAACATAACAAACACATAGACATAATCACAGAATTGTGTTAGGAACTGGACCCCATCTCCCCACCTTCCCGGCTCCGTGCCCTCTACTTCCAGTAACCATGATCCTCTGTGGTCTCCTCCTGATCTTCAGGGTCTATTCGAGCCAAAAACTGGGACCATGACTTCCAAATAAAGACAGAATGGTGGGGACTGGAGAGATGCCTGGCGTTAAGAGCGCAGACCGCTCTTCAAAGGACCCGGTTTTCGATCCCCAGCACCCACATGGGCGGCCGAGAACCGAGAACCTCTGAAGCTCGCCAATTCCAGGAGAACCCAGTTCCAGGAAACCTGACACCCTCTTCTGACCCTCCGGCGTTGCACGTCAGGGGGCACAGACTTGCATGGAGACAATACATTCATACACATACGGAAATAGATAAAATTAAAAATAAATAAAAAAAAAAAACCAGATTGGTGTTTTGCCTCTACCAGAACTCTAGGATATTTCCAAAAAGCCTCATCAAGCCCCTTACTTTCCACCTCCCATTTCCACTTCCATCCCCAGGCCTTTCTTCTTTCTTTACCCAGAATGCCCTCCTCTCCAATGTCTGCTTAGCAAGCCTTCAACCTTTTTTTTTTTTTTTTTTTCCTCGGTCTTTTTTGAGACAGGTTCTCCCTGTAGCTCTGGCTATCCTGGAACTCACTTTGTTATCCTGGCCTCAAACTCACAGGATACGCGTGCCTCTGCCTCCCAAGTGCTAGGATTAAAGGCGTGCGCCACCACCCTGGCATTTATTTATTTCTCGTATGTGTATCATTGTACTGTCTGCAGGCAAGTCTGTGCACCCGTGTCATGCAATGCCGCGGAGGTCAGAAGAGGGTGTCGGATTCCCCTGGAACTGAGTTCTGGAATTGGTGTTTCAGATGGTTCGCAGGCCCGCCATGTTGGGTGCTGAGGATTGAACCTGGCCTCGTACGATCTCTGGGCAACTGTCTAGCTGGTGAGTCCATTTATTGACTGGATTGGGGGTGTTCAATTTTTGTAGTTCTTTATTCTATATCATATTTATTATATCTCCTGTCTAATAAATATGTCATTGGCAAAGTCTTTTTCCCATCCTTCTGCTGAGTGAAGCACTTGAGAGGTAGAGGCAAGAGAATTAGGAGTTGAAGACCAGCCAAACATGGTAGAACATGCCTTTTATCCCAGAACTTAGAAGGCAGAGGCAGGCAGATCTTGCTGAGTTTGAAGCCAATGTGGTCTACATAGCCAGTTCCAGGTTAACCAGGAACACACAGTAAAACCCTAAAAAAAAAAAAAAAAGGTGAAGGCTTTGCTAAGCAGACATTGGAGAGGAGGGCATTCTGGGTAAAGAAAGAAGAAAGGCCTGGGGATGGAAGTGGAAATGGGAGGTGGAAAGTAAGGGGCTTGATGAGGCTTTTTGGAAATATCCTAGAGTTCTGAGTAGAGGCAAAACACAATCTGGCTTTTATTTATTTATTTATTTTTAATTTTATCTATTTCCGTATGTGTATGAATGTATTGTCTCCATGCAAGTCTGTGCACCCGTGATGTGCAACGCCGCGGAGGTCAGAAGAGGGTGTCAGACTTCCCTGGAACTGGAGTTCTCCTGGAATTGGAGCTTCAGACGGTTCTCGGTTCTCGGCCGCCATGTGGGTGCTGGGGATCGAACCCGGGTCCTTTGCAAGAGCGGTCTGCGCTCTTAACCGCTAGGCCATCTCTCCAGCCCACAATCTGGCTTTTATTTGGAAGTCATGGTCCCAGTTGCTGGGCTCGTAATAGACCCTGAAGATCAGGAGGAGACCACAGAGGATCATGGTGACTGGAAGTAGAGGGCACGGAGCCGGGAAGGTGGGGAGATGGGGTCCAGTTCCTAACACAATTCTGTGATTCATGTCTATGTGTTTGTATATGTATATGGAATTTATGTGCAGGTACTCATGGAAGCCAGAAGAAGACATCAGATCTTCTGGAGCTAGAGTTACACAGGTGGTTGAGAGCTGCCCATTGCATGTCCTGAGAACTGAACCCAGGTCCTCTGCGAAAGCAGCAAGGACTCTAAGCCACTGAGCCCTTTCCCAATCCCTGCTAACACATTTCATGAGGAAAGTCAAAACATTTGTTGACAGTTTAGATTGGGTGTGTAAATGAAAGAGGAGTCAAGGACAATTTCATGGGTTTTGGCCTGATTAATTCAAAGAATGAAGTGGCCATCCACTTGGGATGGTATTAATGAAGCAGGGTTTTGCAAGGGACATTTAGTGATTCAATTGTGGACAGGCCTATTATGTAGCCAAATGTAGAGGCCAATTGAATAAATGAATCTACAGTTTCAGAGACAGGCACGGGCTGGTATATACAGATTTAATGTCTTGACTAGAGAAAACACCAAAGAAATAAGAACAGAGAGATTAACTTGAGCTCCAGAATACTGATAGGTGCAGAAGAGGGGTGAGGAGGGGGCATGGACGGCACAGTCACCCGAGTCACATGGCGATGAGCAGAGAAGGAGGATGAGTACTGACATCATACCCTTGGACTTAGAACGTGGGGGTTGTTGGTGAACTTTACAAAAGCGGTTCCAGCAAAGAAGTAGGCAAGAATGCCAGAATGGAGGTGACGTGATGAAAGACTTGATGGAGAGCAGCTGGAGGCAGCAGATTTCCTTTTCATTGAGTTGTCCAGTGAAGGATAAACAGAGCTCTGCAGTAGAACTGGTAAGGGTTGGAAATGAGTCAAGGAGGGTTTGTCAGGTATGGAAGGCACAGTGGCATTTTGCTATGCTCACTGGAATGTTCTCATGCAGAAATAACAACTCGATGATGGTCACCATGGATTTCAAAGTTGAAACACTATACCCTTGCCAGGTGTGGTGGAGCATGCCTTTAATCCCAGCACTCTGGGAGGCAGAGGCAGGCGGATCTCTGTGAGTTCAAGGCCAGCCTGGTCTACATAGTGAGCTCTAGGCCAGCTGGGACTAAAGGGAGACCCTGTCTCAAAACCGTCTGTAGCTCCAATTCCAGGAGAACTCCAGCTCCAGGGGAATCCAAGATCCTCTTCTGACCTCTGAGGCATTGCAGGACACGGGTGCACTGACCTACATGCAGACAGTACACTCACACACATACAAAAATAAATAAAATTAAAAATTTTTAGAAAAGCTATACCCATTAATTTACCATCTGATGTGATAGATTCAAGAAGTGGTGGTTCCTTCTGGGCCGTGGGGCTCCTGGAAGCCTTGAAATGATTGCGCACTATTCTTAGTATGCATATTCCAAATTGAAAGGAGATACATTTTATATGAATCTTCCATGATAAAAGCCATACTAATATGATACAGTGCAGCACAAATTCTCTACTGTAAGTCACTTAAAGTATGTCGCAGACAATATGATACTCACCAACCAATGATCAGGCCTAACTGCACCATCTTCTTACTCCAGGACTTCCTGCATTTTCTACTGGAGCCACAGCCCTGGGGTTCGTCCTTGATATGTGGAAAATTGCAATCCTTGCCATGTGCTTTGGGAACCAGATGAGGTTAAAAAATGTAGGGCTAGAGAGATGGCTCAGCAGTTAAGAGTGTTTACTGGTCTTGCAGAGGACTAGAATTTGGTTCCCAGTCCTCACTTGGGCAGCTCACAACTGCCTGTAACTCCAGTTCCAGGGGATCCAATGCCTTCTGGACTTTGTGGACATCTGCACTCACATGCATGCACTTATACACAGACCCACATGTATACACGTTGTTAGAACATTAAAATAAATACTTAAAAAGTGCAGTATTTCTCAGTAATGACTCTGGTACGTGATGTGTGTATGTTTTTGTTGGAGATGTAACCACTACTCAAAAGGAGTCAGTTAGACTGACTTGTGTTCTGTATGAGAGAGCTGCCTCCTGGAGTCGCTGAAGCCCTTCCCTGAGATGCCTCATCTGGGAGTCACCGGGGACCGTCTTCCTCAGAAGGTAAGAGGCTGAAGCGATGGCTTTTCACTTTGGCAAAGGTAGTCCAGGAGAAAGCAGAAGGGCTTTCTGCTCTCCAGTACGAGCATGCTAGGAAGGATTCTGAATTTGTGAACCTGGGCTGTCTGATGTTCCCGACCCGGGCTAGTGCAGTCAAACAGCCTCAAGCAAGGACCCCTTAGCTAGACATGTTGCTCAGAGCAGGGATGCTAGAGCCTGAACAGGAACCGGTACCAGCCACACCTTGGCTATATCTGTCCTGAACAGCGACCCCGTGGGGCCGCACGGGCAATAACATGGCTGGACTTCATTTTTCTCTCAGTTTGAAAATCTTATCCAATCCCTTTTGGACTGTTCGGCCTCCTGGGGTTTGTATATTATAGAAGGCTGCGTGGATTGGATTCTTCTAGGAAGAGATACTTTGATGTAAAATGAGATTCATGTGAGGCGTGAAGATTGAGAGGTAATTTGGGAAGATAAAATAGCCGCTTGCTCAGGTTTGTGAAATGGTCTATGCTGCTTGCATTTGAGGAGAGTGATAGTCAGGGGAGGACTCCCTGTCGCAACAGGCAGAAAGTGCAGCTTCCAGCCTTTGGTAGTTTAGGTTGCGGGCGGCTCTGGTTGTTAATGTACGACCTCTCTAGGGTTCCCGGAGGCCCTTTCATCTCCAGCTCATCTGTTTTGGGTGGTAAAGGCATTTGTTTCTTGCACCATCTATGCCAATTAAGACAGGAAGAGGGGCATGTGTGAAGAGTAAGAGAAGAGAGGCCAGGGAAGCTCGGAAGGAGCCAGGGCTACTGTGACTGTAAGATTGAGTAAGCATGTAGGTCCAGGTCCGTCACCATGGTAACAAGGACAAGTATTTTTTATGCTTTTATGAGTTGTCTTGCAGTATTCCCAGGATTTATTGAAATTTCTCAAGAATCTTCAGCAGCCCCCTGAAGTGGGTACTACTGTTTATCTACCAGGAGATGGAGGCTCAATGATTCATCGCGTCCAGGGCAAGTGCCCAATTTTGGGGCTCACAGCTAGGCTGTTTGGCTGTAGATTCTGAATACTTAACCTTCCTTTTTGCCATCAAGAGAATTGAGGCAAGATGAGGCAGCTGACGGACAACAAAAACAGTACAACTGAGAGTATTTTAATAGCAAACGAGAGAAAACTCAAGCCATTGGCCTAAACTACAGGGATACATTGGTTTACATAAACAGGAAGCCTAGAGAGAGGCCTGGCTACAGGGCGGGTCTGCTTCCTTCTTGCTCTCTACACTCTCAACTTCTCTTGTAGGATGATGCAGTTGAGGACATTTTATCTAGATACAGAACTCTCGAGTCTCTGGAACTGAGAACCAATACATGTCTATTCATTATAAACTGCCCATTTTCACATGAGCAATTTTATAAGATCACAAAGCGGCCTCGGACCCCATATCTTGGCTGTGTTTCTTCCAGGTAGGTGCTATTCTCAGTGGCTCACTGCTCCTGCATTCAAATGTTAGGCACATTTCTTTCCCACACCCAATTACTGGGACAGGAAGTATATTTCCCCCTGAATTACCAGCAAGTCCAGTTTCATGTATCATCATTTTTGGTTGAATTATATGTCCAACAGTAACAGAGACCGACTCACTATTTTTCAAATAAAAATTTTCTTCCTTAAAAGTCTGTTGTTTTGAGACAGGGTCTCTCTCTGTAGCTCCAGCTGGCCCAGAACTCACTATGTATACCAGGCTGGCCTCAAACTCACAGAGAACCACCCGCCTCTGCCTCCTAAGTGCTGAGATTAAAAGTGTGTACTACCACATTTGGCTAATTAAAAAAATATGTGTGTGAATATTTAGCCTGCATTTAAGGGCACTTGTATCTTGAGGTGCCCATGGAGGCCAGAGGAAGGCGTCAGACTCTCTAGAACTATAGTTACAGTTGTTAACTGCACTTACAGTTGTTAGCTGCCATGTGGGTGCTGGGAACTGATGGGGCAAGACCAGCCAGGGTGCTTAACCACTGAGCCATTGCTCCTACCCTGACTTCTCTTTCTTTTGCATTGACAACGAGGCTGTATTTCCCAAGCCCCCCTTGCAGTTTAGATATGGCCATGAGGTGGGATTTCCACTGATAAATTTGGCAAAAGTGAAATGGTTGTGATGTTTTATTTCCTTTGTCACTGATTGGAATGGAGATGACTCCCATGGAGACCTTGGAAACAAATGTTGAAGTATAGATGAGTCCGACAGAAGAAAGCTAGGTACCTACATTCCTGCAGGAAGAGGCTACATTCACCAATTAGGTGTCTACCTGGGAGAGTAAGAAATAAACCCCTATTACATTAAAGCTATGGATAGTTACGCTATTTTTCTTATGAAGTAGCTTGCTGAAGTATCTATAGGGATATAGTACAGTATTAGCCAATCCGGGATTTGTAATGAGGTCATTAGCATAGCTAAAATGGGGAAAGGTTGGTTCTCAGAGGAAATTCACGTTAATGAAAGGGGATGAAGGAGATGCTGGGCTGCCAGCAATAAATTACCAGGGCAGAGCCTGGAGCTAGGAGTCTCAGTCTAAACCTCTTAATCAAGGGAATCATCAAGTGTTGACCCCTTATTACTGAGTAGTCTTCTGAAAACTGGCCCACCACTCTTTGGAGGACTTGCATCTACTGCTTAAGCATTTTACCACTTGTTCATCTGTGGGTTTTTTTTTTCCCTTTGAGACAGGGTCTTGTAGGGTTTATGGAGCCCTGGCTGGCCTAGAACTCACTATAAATCCCAGCTTGGCCTCAAATTTGTGGTGATCCTCTTGCCGCAGCCTCCCAAATGCTGGGATTACAAATCTGTGTTATCAGACTCAGTTCATTCATCTGTTCTTACTCAAGGTTCCCTGTACACTAGGCGATGTGCTAAACTTCGTGGGTAGATGCAGAGATAAAAAAGTGATCTTGGGATTACTCCATGCCATGGTGGATGACTAGGCATGCAATTTTAGAATGGGAACTTTGACAGAAATTTTAGCTGACAATCGTGTTCAAATTCAATAGTGTAGTCCAAAATAAATCCTAACCAAATTTAAACCAGCATTTGTCTAGTTTTTGTTCTATGAATAGTTGTGAGCGATCTCTGTGAATGTCGAGGTCCACTTTGTCATCATACTGAAGAGCTCAGCAGGATTGAGAAGCACATGCACCTGTTTCCTTTGCTCTGCTAGAGACAAGTGCGTCACTTATCTTTACTATCTCTCCTTTGCTTTCTATTCTCCACACGATATAAAACTCAACGTATATCCTGCAATTATCAGTTTCTCCACTCTCTTTCCTGATTGAATAGAGCATGGAACACTTGGGGCTGACTGGCAGGATCCCAGTATTATTATCTCTGATTTCCAAGTAATATTTATGCCCCATTCATTCCAAACAATAGCTCAAACAATTCTGCAGGACAATCACAGAGCTGACGCATCAGTACAAAGTAGTCATGACTTCATGAAGTTCTGTGGTTGGGACTGACAATCAATCAGCTGTTTCCTACTTTCTCATTTATTCCATGATTTAATTTAAAGAATATTTACTGATGACCTACTATGTGGTGTCTGTAGGCAGTTGCATTGTCTTTAAACTTAAGGTCAACCAATTTTCTCTGTAAAGTGTCAGAAGGTAAACATCTTTATAAGTCTGTATAGGTCATAAGTATATTTGACAGATATTCAAGTTTCTTGTAATGTGATTACTGCTATAGACAATATGCAAACAAATGAACTGGGTGCATTTCAATAAAACTTTATTTATAAAATAAGTGGTGGGCAGGCTTTTCCATGTGGGTGTCCATTCTTGCTTTATCTAGATTATGACCATATTTCATCTTCCTACCCTGTAAGCTTTTGTTTTCTTTTTCCTTTCAAAATTTCAGAGCACTGATTAATCAATAGGTCAAGTTAGTGGAATTTTACTTCAAAAAATGTGGTGGTTTGAATGAGAAATGTCCCTCATAGGCTCTAGTATTGGTGGTGCTCTTTGGGGAAAGTTACCACAGGGGTGTGACTGTGGGAAGATCCAGTTTGAGTAAGGGGATAGTTCTCAGCTAGTATCCCCCAGGGCACCATGTGGGAGTCATGGGATGCCTCTGACCCCTGCCCCAAGAAGGAGCAAGCAACAAGGCCCAGGCACATGATGCTAAGCGGAGCAGTAGTATACAGTAGCTTGAAACTGGGGTCTGTGATTGACTCTGGGAGCTGACATCATTTTGTTTATAAAAGTGAGTTGCAGCAGGCAATAAAGCGAATTCTCCATTACCATTCTCACACAGAATTCCCAGCCGTTATTTCTGCGTGTTTACAGGCCGAAGCAGGCCTGGATTTCGAGTGTCGTGGCCAGTGGGTTGGATGCCGGTCCATCAGACCACCAACCTGGTGAGCTGGTGTGGGGCCCGATGGGGACCTATCAGGTCTCCAGCTGTGGAGTGAATTGTGAGTGGGTGTAGGCTAAAGACAGGCCATCAGCCATCAGCCTGAAATTCCTGTCCAGAGACCAGCAGTCTTTGGGCAGGTGGGAAAGCACAACCAGATGGTAAAAGTTTGGTTTTCCCAGGCTAAGGACCTGAGTTAGAAGTACCTCATAGGTCAAGTTATGAAAGTAACCAACTGACCTCTGTGCTGAGGGGTCAGTTCCCTACAGTGGCCAAAGGCGGGCACTGTGCTCCTCTTCCCTCAGCAGGACTGCGCTGTACCTGCTCATAGTCAGAGAAGCTCCCACATGTGGCCTTGCTGGAAGAAGCACATCAATGGGGCAGGCTTTGGGAGTTCATAGCGTCACTCCATTCACAGTTCACTCTCTGCTTCATGTTTCTGTTGAAGATGTGAGCTCTCAGGTTCCAGCCCCCGCCACTTGCCATGCCCCTTCACCATGACGGACTCAACCCTCTGAAAAGATAAACCCCAATAAATTCTTTTCTTTAAGTTGCCTTGATCATGGTATGTTATCATAACAACACGTAGAAACTAATAAACAAAGATACAGTAGTTTATTTCTTCTTCTTCACTAATAACTAATGTTATCAACAATAACAATAGCTGAAAATGAGATATCATTTGTCAATCACTGCTCTAAGCACTTTCTGAGTTGTAACTCATTTTCTTTGGGTTGGTAGAAAAATGAGTGAAAACACCATAAAGAGGAAGTCCAGATAATAGTGATATAAAAATTGTTATAGGTTATTGTTTTCCAATATCTCATATATTCTGGTAAAATAAATAATGCCTAATGTTCTTTGAAATAATCCAGGCACCAGATTCTCTTCCATGTGTTGTTAATTCAGCCGTCTGGTAGCCTTTTGAGGAAGATATGATTTTTATATACATTACAGCTGAGAATTTGTAGCTTACAGCCATTCAGTAAGCTTGTCCCAGCTAGCAAGTGTAGAGTTGGGATTTTCAAATATCTCCAAGGAGGGTGTTCTGCTTGGCATGTTATTTTGTTTGGATCAAAGGAAAGTTAACAAAACCCACATGACAGTAAATATGGGTTTTTACTATGAGTAAAAAATAAATATTTTTCACTAATGATCCATGCTTTTCAGATGGCAGGAACACAAGAAGCTTGAGTGTCTCAAGTTTTGGGGTGGTGGTGAAGGTCATTCACATACATAGTACCCAAGAGCCTCATTAAATCAGTAGTACAATGGGACATGTTGAAACATTAGGTGCAGCTGTACCACGGAGGAATGTCATCTGTGGGACAGGGGGGCTAGTCTTTATTGGGTTGTGCTGAGGTGGCTCTGGGCAGAGGGCACACGCTGCCCCTCATCCCTGGAATGTGACCGGCAGCTGACAGCCACCCTGCTTGTCTGGGAAGGGGTGTTCTTACCCATAGATTAGGTCTTGAAAGCTGCCTCTTTGCATGTTTTTTGTTGTGTGGCTCAAAAGAGTTGCTCAGCTGGCTCAGTTGCTGTCAACAAAAGGAAGCTGTCTTTGAATTGGGACAGGGCAGGCTTCCCTGGGAGGGGTGTGTGTGTGTGTGTGTGTGTGTGTGTGTGTGTGTGTGTGTGTGTGTGGTGTGTGTGTGTATTCTTCCAGATTTTGTAAATAGGCTGTACTGGGTCAGCTTCCATGCAAGCTCACCTCGTTGTGGATGCATTGCCACCTCTTTCTTGTGAAGCATACATTGAGTGTGCACACAGTGGAAGGGATTTTTCTCTTTCTGTCAAGGACTCTCCAAGAAACTGTGGAAGTTGCAATGATTAAATTTGAGAAAACCTGAATCCGAGAGTCAATTCTATCCTCTATAACCTCGGACTTGGCATTGTTTCAATTATTGGAGTCCCAGTACCTTTGTTAATAATAACTGGGTTGATGGCATTGAATTTTAGGTTTTCTTCTGGTTCTAAAATTGCCTGACTGCATGCAAATGACCTTTACAATGAAGAAAGAGAAGGCCCATGTTAACGTGGGCCCTATCCTCAGGATAGAAATTAGAGTGAAAGATATACCTATACCAGTTCTTTGTCATAGACCTGTGTCCTGTGTGCATCCTCCTTCCTTCAATTCACAGGGCTATCTTTTTTCTTAGATAAAGTGGATGCAGCGAACAAAAATATATGACACCCAATTAAAATCTGCATTTCAACAAATATGAAAATAACAATTTTTGTGTGTATATCATGAAATATTTGTACCATTTCCCCTGGGCTTGGACTTGTGAGGGTGGGCTTACTTAGAGTCATAGAAATTAGTTTGAAGAGAACCCATGTCTGAGATAAATTATATGGGGACAAGAGTGAGGAGAGAGTGAGCCTTCTCAATAGTCTTTAAGAGATCAGTCTCTCCATTTTCAGATACTTGAGCCCAATATCCATTTTTTTTCTTAAATTGTTCTGAGTTATAGTCTTCATCCCTTGCACATGCGCTGTTCTTACTGATCCATGCCTCCTATTGCTAAAATCTCCTTTCCTGGTCACTCTACATGAAGAACTGGGGAAGGGAGCGATCAAACATTCCTGGCACATGCTGGGAACTTGCTGCATTCCATCTCCTTTCACATTGCGGGTGTCCTCTGAATAGGAAATCCCACTCTACCCATATGAACGGGGATAGTTGAGGCTCAGAGATACTAAGTTGATTGTTCCAGAGTAGCATGGCCTTTAAGTAGATAAGCTGAGGAGTGAATAAAGGGCTTCAAAATAGAATCTGTAACTGTTCCTATAACACAGAAGATTCCAAGGGGTTGGGAATCGGGAAGCGATGCTCTCTAAGGTAATCACTTTGATGGGACACGTGGCATTAGATACATCAAAGAAAACCTTCTATATATCTGTCCTGTGCAGTGTCCCATTTGTGTTTTCCTGTCTGTAGTTCTTGTAGAAAAGACAAAGAGAGGTGTCAAAGACTCAAAGAATATGGTACCTGTCTGATGGGTTTAAGAAGTTTTAGGCATCTTAAGGTTTCTTTTTGTATTGTTTTGTGAAGAGAGTTTGCGCTAATCACTTGTCTCTTTGCTGTAACAAAATACCCCCCAACAGTAACTAAATAAAAGAAAGGTTTACTGTGGCTCACAGTTCAAGGATACAGTCCATTACGGTGAGAAAAGCGTGGCAGTGAGAGGGTCTCTAGCTGTGGCACCCAGAGCTTGAGGCTGCTGGTCACATTGTATGTGCACTCAGGAAGCAGAGAGATGGATGCTGGGTTTTAGCTTGCTTTCACCCACCTTTTTATTCAACCTGGGACCTAAACCCCTGGAACAGTGCCACTTCATATTCAAAGTGAGTCTTTCCACCTTGGGTAAACCCTCACAGACATGCCCAGATGTTTGCCTTCTGGGGGGCTCTAAATTCCTGTCAGGCCAGTAATGAGGATTTACCATTAAGAAGTTGCTTAGAAAATCAAAATGGTGGTTGTGGGGGGTGAATGTCACGGGATGGAGGCACTTCTGGGGAGATGGGCTGGTGTGTTATGAGGTGGAGGTTCAGAGGAGAGGCCATTGTTTGTTCTCTGCTCTTGACCTTGCCTGTGTCCATATACATAATGGTAGCTGACTAGGGTGCTAGAAGATAGGAACTATCTCAGGGTAAACACTTCTGGGTCTCAACTAGAAGCAGACTGACTTTGAGGCAGGAGTCCCAGAGCTACACTTATAGGTGAGTCACTGTCTTGTTGCACATTGGCACCTGTGAAGATTTATCTGCTCGAGAGACCTGCAGAGATTGACCATGCATATTAGGAGTACCTTCTTGCTGTGTAGGAAGCCAAGGATCAACTGCAAACTTTTATTTTTGTTTTTTAAAAATATTTTATTTATTATTTTTGTTTTATGTATATGAGTATATTGCCTTGCATGTAGGTATGTGCGCCCGTGTCGTGTAGTGCCAGAGGAGGTTAGAGAGTGTCAGACCTGGGGCTGGAGAGATAGCCTAGAGGTTAAGAGCACCGACTGCTCTTGCAAAGGACCCGGGTTCGATCCCCAGCACCCACATGGCAGCTGAGAACAGTCTGTAACTCCAATTCCAGGAGAACTTCAGTTCCAGGGGAATCCGACACCCTCTTCTGACCTCCGAGGCATTGCACTACACAGGTGCACAAACCTACATGTAGACAGTACATTCATATACATAAAAAAATAAATAAAATTAAAAAAATGTAGTTAAAAAAAAGAGAGTGTCAAATCCCCTGGAACTGGAGTTATGAACCATTATTAGCCGCTGTTGTTAGGGTGCTGGGAATTGAACACTGGTCCTCTGCAAGAGCTACTCGTCATCTTAACCGATGAGCCATCTTTCCAGCCCAACTGAGAGCTTTTGGAAGAGACTGTTGAAGGAATCTTCTGATCAAGCCAACTCAAATACCTTGCTTATTGGAGTAAGGTAGGTCCTCTGCATCAGAACATTAGCAGTTGTGTTAGCTACTTTTCTCGTTGTTGTGACAAAAAAAATACCAAACAAAAGTGACTTAAGAAGGGTTTATTTTTGGATTACAGTTTTAGAAGATATGGTATGTAATGGCGGGGAAGGCATGGCGTTAGGAGTATGAGGGAGTTTGTCACATTGGATCCACTATCAGGAAGTAGAGGGTGAACAGGAAGTGGGGCTGCGCTATAAAATCTCAAGGCCCACCTCTCAGTGACCTACTTCTTCCAATGAGGCTCCGCCTCCTAAAGATTGTACAATCTCCTCAAACAATGTCACCAGTTGGGGACCAGGTGTTTAAACACACAAGCCTATGGGAACACCTCTCATTCAGATCACAAGAGCAACATTATAGAAGGGAAGGGGTGGGGTTGAAGGCACCTTATTTCCAATGTTTTAGGGGCCTGAGAATGGACACACTGAGGTGCAATGCTGTGGGATTGATGCACTGGCAAGGTAAGGTTTGCAAGTGAGTGTTGGAGGGCAAGCGTGGCTACTGAGAGTTCTGAAGAGGTTCTCTTCCCCATTGTGGGTAGTGAAGTCGTCAACTGCTGGAGTCCAGCTCCGGCAGGTTCAGTTTCTGAAGTGGGTGGTTGCAAAGGCGACAAAGAAATTAATCAAATAAGACACAAGAATCTCTTTCTTTTTCATGACCTGAGGAGCACCTATCTTCCCTGCTCCTGTGCAGAGGACCTCTTGAGTTCTTCACTCTGCCTAGTTCTTGACCTAAGGATCAGAGAGCATTTGCCTTCTCTGATCCTGTGCAGAGGGCCTTTCTGGTTTACCACTCTGCCAATTTCTTTTTTCTTCTCTTCTCTTTTTCTTTGCTCCTCAGATCCCAAAGTTTATTTCTATATGCCCTAAAACTAATACATGTTATGCAAGTCTAAGCTAATGATGAAAAATTAACCCAACTTCCCCATAAATTTTTTTCTTTTTTTAATTTTATTTTTTATGTGTATGAATGTACTGTCTGCATGTAGGTTTGTGCACCCATGTCGTGCAATGCTGTGGAGGTCAGAAGAGGGTGCCGGATTTGCCTGGAACTGGAGTTAAAGATGGTTCTCAGCCACCATGTGGGTGCTTGGGATTGAACCCGGGTCCTCTGCAAGAGCAGTCGGTGCTCCCAACCACTAGGCCATCTCTCCAGCCCCTCTAGTAAATATTTTCCAGAAAAATTCACACCTGAAATTATTCTTACATCAAAAACAGTAAAACAATCAATAATGGTACAATCATTTAGTTGAGACATCAAGAAAGTGAAACAATAATAGTACAGACATTCAGCTAAGCAATTTAACAGTTTTGCAGCACAGTGAAGTTAATATTAACTTTTAACTCTGAGAATTCTATTCTTTATGCCTTGTGGTTACATAGGTACTGAACAGTGTAAAAAATGAGCTTTAAAGCTTTAACAATAGAGAACTTAATTTTTCTCACTTTAGTTCTTTGTTCACTCGATCTGTAAGTCATTTTGTGGCTGGTGTAGCTTTGATTCATATCTTGTTTTTATTCTGGTCAGTGTTTTCCTCAGTTTCTGTTTTTAACGCTTTCTGCTAAGGTGATTTTCTAAGGGCTACTAAACTTTGAGTCAGATCACTAGAAGCCACTGTTTTACTGGACTTAGTTTCACTTTGCCCTACAGTCCTCTTTTTAGTTTAAACCTGACCATGAAATCAAAATTCCTTTCTTTACTTGGGCAATCTGTGCATGACACAGTTTCTGTAGAGTTCTTAATTACTACTGTATCATGCTTTTAAGTTGTGTACACTGTGCCATTATTTCTCACAATGTACTCATTTCTAGAAAAGGCAAAAATGTCATTTCCACTCCTTGAGGCAGAAGCAGGTACCCTAACTGCTAGAAAGCCGAAAGTCAAGCAGGCCAGAAAAATAAGAATTAATATGATAAGGGGAATTATTAAAAACCAAGGTCAGCTGCCTTCAACCAGTCGAATCAGGTCACTGTAACTTTGTCAAGCAGTGAACCTTTCATGAATGGCTCCGCCAGTCGACTGTTTAGATGAGTGGATTCTCAGAACAGTTTTGAAACAAACTGCAGGGTTACTTGAATCTTTATTTTTCTGAAATCATAAAGTCGTGTTGGCACTGGGTATGGCAAGGTGGTCCTGTTAGTGGACAAATGCACCATGCAGCTGTGAATGTTTCTTCACCTTGTAGTTGGGAGGTCAAGTGGCCGCTCTGCATGCCTTGTCACTGGTAGATTGAGGACAACGAAAAGTTTTGGTAAAGTGCTGATGTGAAGACTGAAGGAGACGAAGCTTTGGATGTGCCAATACAATGCCAGGTATAGAGGAAATGTCCAGAAAACGGGGTCATTGCCAGGTTCCAACTCTTAGACAATCAAATCATCTAGCAACAGTCCAGAGGTCTAGGATTTTGGCTAATACAACTGTTAGAGTGAAACTGGGAAAATACAGAAGCTCTATATATGAAACAGCTACTCTGGCCTCAGCAATCAAGCTTTTATTTATTTATTTATTATTCATTTTTGTGATAGGATTTCATGTAACCCAAGCCAGTCTCAAACTTCCTATGGAGCCAGGAGGGGATGACCTTGAACTTCTCATCCCACTGCCTCCTCCTCCCACGTGCTGCACCACCATACAGGGTTTATATAGTGCCATAGCCCTGGGCCTTATACATGCGATGCAAGTACTCTACAAACTGAACTACATTCTTAGCCCACCAGTTGAGCTATAATGACATGGTCACATGAGAGGGTGGGAATTAGAGTCATATACTCACAGCTCTATAAAAGGGCAATAATAATAATAATGATAAGTTGATTTTTGCATAGCTCAATTAGAGACCTTGCTACTTTGGAGCCTCTTGACGAAAAGCACTGTTTATCTATTGTGGACTTCTGATTGCCAACGCTGTGTGATAATAAGCTTATATAAGGCACAGACTTGTGGTCCTTGGTTCCAGCACTTATAGGAGAATAAAGCAGGAAGAGGAATGCTTTTTAAAAAGTGAACAGGCTCTGCTCATCCTTCAGAAAAGGAAGCCTGGTCTAGCAAGACCTGATTTTGTCCTCATGTGGATGGAACTGGTGGATGAGGAGCTGAAAGAAACAAGGGGCTCCCCCCCAAAAACCCCCTGAGAGACTCCTGAGGACCAGATCCTCAACCGACCTCAACAAAACCTTCATTAATCTGGGCTAACTGTGTGGCCTTAAGCATCCAGAAGGAAAGTACAACCAGAAATAATCAAAAGACAAGAGAAACTGTAATGCAGACACAAAACTTGAGATCTTAGTAAAAAGACAAAAAGGAAAAGAGAGAGCACCGTTGTTTGGCCTATCTACACTTCTCACAGGCAGGCGCATATGCTCTGTGGATGCCACTGTTTTAGGCACTCCTCAAAGACATGAGATACAGCTTTTTTACTTTTTAACCTTCCAATGTGGACTGAGGACTACTGAGATACCCAGCTTGTGAACTAAGCTGCTAATGGGAATTCGGCCTCGTCAGAATATGGACTGCCATTGTTGGATTACCTTGGCTGTATCATGGAGACCAGTGCAGGGGGATCAAGACAGGACGAGTACTTACTGGACTTCATTTGGGGGACTATGGAAAGGAAAGACCCCAAAGTGGAGCACAAGTGCAGGATTGATGGTTGTTTGGGCTTGCCAAAGAGGAGGCTTCGAGCACTTCCTTAAGGAAAATATGACACTTTTAGGAAAAAAAAGTCCTCCAATTCAAGTGATATGTGTATGTATGTATCTATATATTTATATGTATATATATATATATATATATATATGTATATATATGTATATATACTGAAGCAACACAAGTAGGAGAGAACAATAACAACAAAAGAATTGGAAAAAAAAAACTCTGGAAAGACTCAGAAAAAGATGCAGGACATGTATGGCAGAGTACAGGGACTCAGGTAGGGTGGGGGGTGCATGGAAAGGGAAGTAACTCTAGATTCAATTGAGAAATGATGTAAGACTTATGGGAAAAGTTTAATAACAATAAAAAATAATTTTGTGGAAAAAAATGAACAGTTTCCTGAATTCTAAACACTGGGAAAGGACTGTCTCAGCAAAGGAGGGAAGGAGACTGAGTGAAGAAGATGAGGGGGTCATGCACTGTGTGTTCCACTTTTCAAAATGGGGTGTGTGGCCATTTATATGTATGTTTTGTTTCTTTGGTCTAAGAGAGTAGCCCTATGATAGACTCAGTATGTTTGCACATGCTGAAATCCTAATTCCAATGCAGTGATGTTGGAGGTGGGGTCTTTGGGAGGCTCCTGAGGTGGAGCCTCTTGAGTGAACCAGGTGCATTTGTAAGAAGAGGCCTGAGAGCTCACATGCTCTTTATTGTGTAAGGGTTACATAAGGACCTGACAATCTGTACCTGAAGAAGAGCCTTCTTAGAGGTGGATCGTGCTCAAGTGTTGATCACATTGGCTCCCAGATCTCAAGTCTCCCAGCTTCCAGAATTGAGAAAAGTTAATGTTTATTGTTTGGGTCAACTAGTCTGTGGTGGTTTGCTGCAGCAGAGTAAACTGTTGAAAGCGAGCCTTTTCCCAAACTGGAAGAAAGCCCAATGTGCAGGACTCACACAGGTGCGGCTGCTTTTGGCTCAAGGAAAATGGCAGGAGATCTCTCTCTCTGCTCTCCAAAGCCTGTAAGAGGTCTATAGGGCACAGTGTTGGAGACTCCTGCTTCAGATCAAGTCTAAGGGTCTTGTGTGCATGTATGTGAGTGTGTGTACAAGTGTGTGGACACCAGATGTCAATGTCAGGTGTCTTCCTTTATTTCTCTTTCCTTAGGAATCCCTGTTTATTGGATTCCCAAAGTGGCCTGTGAGCTCAGAATGGCACAGAAACAGCCACTCAGTCTTAGAGAGTGTCACTGACGGAGCAAGGAATTGAACACAGGCTCTAGAACGTGTCTGCCTGCTTTGGAATCTGGCTCAGCTAATTTCTAGTTGTACCTGAGGCCTGTGATTCCCTGAAGCCAGGGCTGCTGACTTGTTTGTATTAGAGCTATTCAAAGCATGATCATTGCCAGCATCATCAACAGGTTCTGGGAGCTTTCTGAAAATTCTGATTCCTGGGTTCTACCAAGATCTAATGACTCAGAATCTCCAAAGTAGATTCCAAGAACTTATGTTTTAACCCTCCCCTCCAGTGGGGCTCAGTGGTTAAGAGCACTGGTTGCTCTTGCAGAGGACCTGGGTTCGATTCCCAGGTGGCTAACCACTGTCTGTAACTCCAGTTCAAGGTCCAATGCCTTCTGATCACAGGTGCACATACACACACACACATATGCAGGTAATACACCCATACACATAAAATGACAATGACAAAACCTGACAGGTAATCAGATGTACACTCAGGGTAGAGCGGCAGTGTTTTGCAACGTTTTCTTTGTAATGCTGGTTTGGGCCTGAGCTCGTCCTGTTTGCCTGCCTCCTTCCGGTCCTCTGTTTCCTGCACTGCTAAGGATATTTCCCTTTTCCTCTCGAATGATCTTAGTGTTGGCTTCTAGGGAACTCCAGCTTGGCAGTTTGTTTACCTTGCATAACTATTGGTCGATATTATGTTGAAGCTTTATTTAGATGCTTTAAGCTAAGAAGAACAAACTTTATTTTTGATATTTGGGCTTCTAAATTGGACACCATCTTTTCTTTCTCTTACTACATAGTTTTTAATACTTCTACTCTTTATCTTTAGACTACTTAGTGATTAGTTGGTCACGATCCCCCGGGTGTGTTAATGCAGTGTTTTTGGAACTTAGCCATGCCCATTTGCTGTGGACAGTCTATGACAATCTACTTTCTTACTATAACTGCCTTCTGTTAGTAATTCTTCAAACATGGACTATTGCTATCAGAAATAGAAGATCTAAGATTTGTTGAGTGGAGTTGAGCGAACTGTGATCTTATGCCCCACAGGGGACCCTTTAGCTTTGTCTCAGGACATTGTTTTTTACATCTGAGAGAAGCAATACCACTGACCTCCAGTGGGTGGCAGTCAGGGATGCTGCTAAGCTTCTCCAAAGCTCACGACAGCTGCGGAGTAGAAGCATGTCCTCAGCAGCAGCACTGTTGTCTAAGTAGAGCCAGCATTTGTACCCAATGCTCAGCATTCCTACACCTGTATGAACAGTCCCCGAAGTTCATGACTTCCCCATAAAGACATCTTTTCATCTTCCCTTTCTAACAAGCACCAATCATACCCTATGCCTATTATTTATTTGTCTTTTTTCCTACCAACCACCTCTTCTTAGAGCCAGTATTGACAAAAATGCATTACCGTGGCTTTTTATAAATGGATTTGAGAGCATCACTAAGCTTATTCTCAGCTTATCCTGAAGGGAAAAAAGTCAAGATAAATAGAGTCTGAGATTTTTAGGAGAGAAATAAGCCACTGATACTTAGTTTCCATAACAGAGCTGAAGATATTATAGTCAGGGGATAGTCTCCACATCACTCTAAAACTTAAATGAGTAAGCTCTATCTCCCATCACATATAGCTTAAAAATGCTATTTATAGCCCCCCCCTCTTTTTACATGATGAGGACTAGATCTTTATCTTAAAATACAAGGGCAGGGGCTGGAGAGATAGCATAGCAGTTAAGAGCGCCGACTGCTCTTGCAGAGGACCCGGGTGCGATCCTCAGCACCCACATGGCAGCTGAGAACCGTCTGTAACTCCAACTCCAGCAGAACTCCAGTTCCAGGGGAATCCAACACCCTCTTCTGACCTCCGCGGCATTGCATGACACGGGTGCACAAACCTACATGCAGACAGTACATTCATACACATACAAAAATAAAAAAAAATTTAACCTACAAGGGCACAACAGAAACTAAAGAATGGGCAAAATCCAAGAAAATAATTTGAAGGAACATTCATTACATTTGATGGTGCATTAAATTAAGTACTGTCATTGCTATAGAAGACTTGGAATAATTTCTTTTGTTGTTTCTTGAGATAGTGTCTCCCTGTAGTCCCAGGTGGCCTGGAACTCATGAAGACCATTCATTAATCCATCTGTTGATGGATGTCAAGGCTTGTTACACTTAGATTTACTTTTTATTGTTTGATTTTGAAAATAATAAGTATATATTGGATTATACATTCAAAAAATAGAGATGGCCACTTTTCTGTGTGTGTGAACACATAGGCGTATGAATATGCATGTATATGGGTAATATGTATATTTTTAAAATCAACTTTAAAAAAATACACAAAAGTACAAAATGTAGTTAAGATGCTTAATAGTGTAGTAGGTGAAAACAAAGAAAGAGAAAAAGGAAGGAAACTAATTTCCTATAACACAGCGAATGAATATAATTTCCCATAAAAAGCCAATCAAGCAGCCTCAAGGCCAAGGTTGTATCCTACTAGAGAAAATAACCTGTTTATATTAAAACCATATTCAGCATGTCATGGGTGAGTTTCTTCTAAACAAATGAGCTTAGATTCAATTTTATGATGATGACACAAAAAGATAAGCACAGATCTGGGTTGAAGGGATCTCTGCTCTCACTGGGCTAAGGCATATGTGCTTGTTATTTTCTTTGCATCTAAAAGAATGGACAGGTGTGGTCATCGACGGACAATGTTGGGAAAGAAACAATTGAGCATCTAGATATTGAAACATAGTCACAATACTTAAAATATATCGTATTAAAACCTTAACTGTCCATCAATCTCTTTACTAGACTAGTAGTTTGTGGTCAAAAAAGGAAAAAAAAGATGGGGAAACAAGCAAGGAATCGATTTCCAAGTACTTCAGAGAAAAACGAAGCCACAGTATCTCACCTCATATAAAAATAGGCTCATCAGTTAAGAGCATAGCCTGCTCAGGCTGGAGAGATGGTTCAGCAGTTAAGACTACTGGATGCTCTTACAGAAGACCTGGGTTTGGTTCCCAACACCCACGTGGTGGCTAACAATGGTCTATATCTCCAGTTCCAGGAGATCTGATGCCCTCTTTTGACCTCTGTGGACACTGCACAACACAGGTATAATGCAGGCATTACACTCTTACAAATAAATAAAAATAATAAATAAATAAATTCTTAGAGGACTAAATTCCAATATAAAAATAAAGCTATAAGCTGGGCGTGGTGGCACATGCCTTTAATCCTAGCATTTGGGAGGTAGAGGCAGGAGGATCTTTGTGAGTTCAAGGCCAGCCTGGTCTACAGAGTGAATACCAGGACAGCTGAGGCTACAGGAAGACCCTGTCTCAAAAAAGACCCCCCAAAATAAAGCTATAAGTAAAAAATCTTCAACTGATTTTAGAAAATAGATGTCAAGGAGTAAAGGAAATGAAGAGAAATTAAAAAAATAGAGAGTTGTCATAAAAATATAATTAAGGAAAAATTAGAAAGTATTGCAACAGGTATAACAAGAATCAAATTCCAGAGCATATAAATTAGCATTAGTAAAAATTCATTAAAACCCTAACAGCAATGAAACAAAGAATGCTGACTCTACAAATATAATACCATGTTATACCATAAATATGATGCTATTTGGTATATACAGAAGACCAAATTTATTAGCTACCAAAGACATTTAAATAAAAACAAAAGACATAAGTTTCCAACTATCGAATTTGGAGCAAACAGCATAACTAGGTAGTAATCACTGTTGCAGAAGACACACACACTTTGATTGTAGGACATAAGAAATCAAACTGGAACCCCCCCCCCCCACTGGCTAGCATTCATAGTGTCAGAAGATGCTACTGTAGGTCACTGGGGAAGAAAAGTCATTAATGGTCTTATCCAGGGAGAACCCAGAATGTTGCAACACTGACCTGGCAGGCAAGATGTGCTCACTGGGGTAATAGTGGCATGAACGTTATGGAGAGAACCAGCCAATTTCCTATTGGCTAGGAGGCCTGCACCACAGGAAGGAAACCATGCTTGGTTCTGTAAACCTGATCAAATATCTGTGGCTCAGGAGATCACAGGCCATATGCAGGTTGCAATCTACTACTGTTGTTCTGCTAAATGGACATGTTGTCAAACTGCCTTATAAATATTTGTTTATACTCAGAGATTGTGCTACTCTCAGCCTTGGTCAGAGAAGCTTCTTTTTTCAGTGGGCAGTAGTTAATGCTGCCTACTTGGTCAAAGCACTGAGAGTAACTGATGGTTGAATGTCTAGCTCTAAATGGAACATTTATATTACCACCTGCAAGGCTCAGGGAGCATTGTGGACAAGGGGCAGAAAAATTTAAGAGCTGGACCCTGGAAAGGAGTGCTGACTTTTGGATCATGAATTCATTGTAGCTATGGTTACCTGCACAAGACCTGTGCAAGATCATGCTATTAAGATCAATCAGCGTTTCAGAAGGCAGGACTAGGGTTGGGGAGATGGCTCAGCAGTTGGGAACACTGCTCTTGCAGAGGACCTGGGTTTGATTCCCAGCACCCATACTGCAACTGACGACCATCTATAACTCCAGTTCCAGGGGAATCCAATGCTCTCTTCTGATCTCTAAGGGCATCGGATGGGTGCACTTAATATACACTCAGGCAATACACTCATACACATAAAAACAATAAAGAAAATGTTTTGTTAAAAGAAGGCAGTACTAATTGGATTCAGTAGGTACAAACATGAAATTGGGAAGGTATTGTGTTGGGGGTGTCTGGGTGGAATGTGTGTGTGTGGGGGGGTCAAGACTTGTCATTGTAACATTAAGAAGTTGTCAAAGAATAAATAGAAGATATTAAAAATTTGGCAAAGTTTAAAATATAGTTATTTTAGTAAACATAATGAGTGCCTTTGATTTTATATAAATGTTAAGTTTAAACACTTTGTTTTCTGGTCTTTTCGAGACAGGGTCTCCCTGTAGCTCCGCCTGTCCTGGAACTCGCTATGTAGACCAGGCTGGCCTTGAACTCATAAAGATCCACCTGCCTCTGCCTCCCAAGTGCTAGGATTAAAGGTGTGCGCCACCACACCTGGTTAAGTGTAAACACTTTTAAAGGAATGTAATTTACCCCTAGATGAAAGGCAAACTAAATAACATTATTATTGTATTTCTGTTTATCTGAAAGCAACTATGTTGTTATAATGTGAATCCCTCAACGGGCTCTAGAATCAACCCACCAATTACTTTCAGACTCTGTAATTACTGTATATGGGTGGAGTGTATGTGTCCACATTTTAGAGTAATATAAAATTAATGGAGGAAAATGTGAATTTTTAAACATAAAAAAATGTAATTCACATGGTGGTGCACACCTTTAATGCCAGCACTTGGGAGGCAGAGGCAGGTGGATCTCTGTGAGTTCAAGCCAGCCTGGTCTACAGAGCGAGTTCCAAGCCAGGTGGGGCTACAGGGAGACCCTGTCTCAAAAAGACCAAAAAAAAAAATGTAATTCAGTAGAATATAGGCTTATATCAATTGTCTTAAGGATATGAAGAAATTTTGACTCAAAAGTCATAAACCATTTTCTACACAGTTTTCATCATAGGATAAAAGGAGGCCTAGATATCTAACATTATAGAAAATACTAAATGTATTAAGGAGGCCAGTGAGGGGACTCAGTGGATAAAGGTGCTTGCTGCTGAGTGTGATGGCCTGAGTTTGATCCCCAGCACCCGCATGCTGAAGTTGTCCTCCGACCTCCACTCGGCATGCTGTGTGTGGCACAGGAACCCACACACGTGTAATAAACAAAACGTAATAAAATATATTACCAGTATATGAATGAGGTGGAGTCCTTTACCATTAGAAAAATTATTTAATCAATTGAGGCAATCCATCAAAATAATGTTAACAGATGAAGTTATGCTGCTCAAAACTTCTGGGAATCTTTGAATCCCAAGTTTTTGAGTACAGTTTGATTCCAAATTAGGTAAACATTTTCTCTTACTGTTTGTATGCTGAAATCTGTATATAAAAGTAGAAGACTGTAATACAGGAAACTTCAAATTATCAACACTATACTATCTGTAGATGAGATCATAGATGATTTGAATTTTTCATAGTCTTTAAGTGTGTTGATAACAAGTAAATATTTATTATATAACTAAAAAGTATATTAAGGAGAACCATATCACAGAACCATAAAATTACTTGAATAAACTTTTCCTCTTTTGAAACAGGTCCTCACTATGTAGCTGAGGCTGGCCTTGAACTCATCACCCTCCTGCTTCAGCCTCCTGTGTGGTTGGGATTACAGGCAAGGTGTCAATCATGCCTGGTTCCTAGAAAATCATTTCTGAAAGAGTCAGTAATATTCTTTATGAGATGGAAAAATTAAGGCTTGGAGGTTGAGATCTGTGCCTAATGTGAAACAGGTCTTCTGTTTGTCTGGAAATAGAATAGCAAGAATCAAATCAAAACAAAACAAAACAAAACAACAACGACAAACCTGTCAGGGCTCCATCAGTTACCTGAAAAGCAGGTGAAAACTCCAAGAGATTTTATAATTTATATGGATTATAATTGTATTGGAGATGAGCATATCAAATGAGTGATTGGATAATTGAATAAAAATTGGAAAATTGAATAAAAATATGGACTTTGACAATGATCTATGACACTGAGAAGATGTAATTAGGCACCACTCTTAATTAACTAGTTATTTGAATTATTTTAGTGATAGAAGTTCCCTTTTCCTCCCTTCATCCTTCCTTTTTTCTTCACCATATAAGGAACGTCATCCATCTGCATGATATTAGGGGTCAAGGAATCTAAAACTATGCAGTACATAAAACAGTTTGCACACCCAAGTTCATGTGAAACTACTGAAATCCAAATAAATGCCGTGGATTGCTCTGTGTATGGCTTAGTTGTGGTGGCACATGGCATTAATCCCAGCATTTGGGAGGCAGAGACAGGCAGATCTCTGTGAGTTCAAGGGCTGCCTGGTGTACATAGCAAGCTCCAGGCTAGCTGGGACTAAAGGGAGATCTTGTCTCAAAAATACCAAAAAAAAGAAGAAAGAAAGGAAGAAAGAAAGGAAGAAAGAAAGGAAGAAAGAAAGAAAGCCACCACCACGGGGCTCTATCCAGAGATAGAGCCTCGCATAAATTAGGCAAGCACGTTATCACTGAGCTATATCCACGGACAATTATTTAAAAAATCTAATAATTACTATAAAAGACACATGTGGAAATGCAATAAGGAAACAGGATGAATGACTATTTGGTGAGATTTAAAAAACTTATCGACTTTTTGAGAATTACATACATCATATTCAAACCCCTTTCCCTAACAACACGCCTAACGCTACCCACCCCAATTTCATGTCCTCTATTATTATTATTATTATTATTATTGTTGTTGTTGTTGTTATTTAAAAGCCTATCAATCTTAATCTGTATCCCCTAATGCCCTTTGGTGTGGATCCATCCCCTGGAGTCTGCCTAGCCCACCTAGTACCACATCCTTAGAGGAAGTTAACCCTCCTCCTCCAGGCAGCCGTTGCTCAGCTGGGGCGGGGACTTCTTTTCCCCTCTATGCTCTGGGAATTCATTTAGCTTGTACAAGATCTAGTTAGTGGGATTTCTACAGCTCTTCTTGGGATAGATGATGAAAAGAAAGTAGGTATTGGGAGCTCCCAAAATATGCGCAGTGACTCTTGACTGGTTATCTAGACACTTGAAAAGTTCCGGGTCGGGATTTGTGAAACTCAGCTGGATGGTGGCAGCGACATCGTCAACAGGTTACAGAAGGAACAATAAGTATAGAGGTGAGGGTACCTGCCGAATTCCCGTGGCCTGATGTGACAATGGCTTTTGTTGTGTTTTTGGAGTAAGTGGCGGTAGGTGACAAGGTCATCAGAACTCAGATTTGTTGTAGTTTAATTCGTGGCTCCCAAACACCTTTGTGGTTTGCTGGATTAAAGCAGTTATCAGTGTGCACACAATGAATTAACCACCAGGTGGCAGCAGAGCACAAGCCATCGCAGTCATTGCTGAGCCCCTGCTTTGGAAGATGGGTTTGCGAGTTCACATGACTTTCTGACATACAAACGCATCAAATCTTCAATTCCACCTGCCGCGTTCATTATAAAATATAGCCCAACATCAGAAGTCTATATAAAGATGAAGTAGATAAGTCATTTTTGATGTCTTTCTGTCAGTAGCTACTGACTATATTTACTGTGAGCTTCAAATTCGAGGAGAGTGAAAGTATGTCTATATTTCTTCTTGATAATTCGACCTTCTTTGGGCTTGCTCTTCACGCCAAGTTGGCCAAGCCATAAGACCACACTCTTTGTTTTATTTATTTTATTTATTTATTTATTTATTTATTTATTTATTTATTTATTTATTTTTGGTCTTTTCGAGACAGGGTCTCCCTGTAGCCCCAGCTAGCCTGGAACTCTGTGAACCAGGCTGGCCTTGAACTCACAGCCTGCCTCTGCCTCCCAAGTGCTAGGATTAAAGGCGTGCGCCACCACGCCTGGCCACACTCTTTGTTTTATAATAGGATTTATCGGTACTTGGATTTGGTGCTATTTTCTTGTTTGTAAGTATTTTGAACTATTTTCAGTTGCTACTTTTTAATGTAAGTACAGAAATTATTGACAATTTCATATAGTTTTAATCTATGGTTGCATTGTTTGTATTCTCTTTGGCAGAATTTTGTTACGTACTTGGCCATTTTGGAAAATCAGTTACTTAAGATAACATATATATATATATCTTATATATATATATATATATATTTTTTTTTTTTTTTTTTTTTTTTTTTTTTTTTGTGTGTATGAATGTACTGTCTGCATGTGGTCTGTGCACCGTTCGTGCAACGCCGCGGAGGTCAGAAGAGGGTCTCTGATTCCCCTGGAACTGGAGTTCTCCTGGAATTGGAGTTCAGCGGTTCTCAGCCGCCATTGTGGGTGCCGGGGATCGAACCCGGGTCCTCTGCAAGAGCAGTCGGCGCTCTTAACCGCTAGGCTATATCTCCAGCCCCAACATATTTATATTAACTGGATCCACAACTGCACTATGTCACAAAACACCCAAAGAGATGTGTCCCCAGTTACCTGTGGTTTCCATAGTCACCCTGATACAAGCTCCCGGTGAAGCCTGGTGTCAATTCAGATTACTAATTATGTCTTTCCTTTATATTTTCAGCTAAAAATATATACAAGTCTTTCAGACAGAAATCGCTTTGCACTGTAATGAATCACTCTCCGTCCAACTGTTCATTAAAAAAAAAAAAAAAAAAAAAACGAGAATTAAAAAGACCAAGGTAACTTTCTAGGCTTTCCTTTTTTTTTTTTCAGGAGTGTGTAAACTTTTGTTTCACCCAGCATTGAACCACACCATATTATGTGACCTCACAGTGGGTGACATCATATCAGCTCACTGCATTCTACACTCAAAATGGGGCACAGAAGGCTGAAAAACAAAATCTGTTGGACTCTCTACTACAGAACCCCCACCCCACATTGCTGCTCTATGATAGAATATTCCAATTCAGATTTCCAGAAACTTTAGCTCAACACTAAAACTGGTGAGCTTGGGGTCTGGAATCTTTTATAGTTTCTGTCTTGGAAGAACTTATGTCTAAGGAAAAGTAGCCCGAGTTCTCCAGCCCCAGAGCTAGTTCTAATTTCTGTTTACTTATTTTGACAGTGCTAGAGATTGTATGCAGGGCCTTGCACATGGTAGGCAAGAGACCCACCACTGAGCTATGTCCCTAGGCAAATCACAAACTTCTGGAAGGCAGCAACCACAGCTGACATTTTAAAATTCCCTCAGAGTTTGGTTCAATGGCTGGCTCTCAGAAAATGACTTAATAAAAATGTTTACTGAGATAGATGAAATAAAAAAAATGTAAACAAATACAACCCTTGTCAGTTTCATTGTACACGTAGAAGACACTCAAGAGCGGTTTCCTGCTAGTTCCAAGCTCAGATCAATAGAACTTTTTACAATAGGGAAAGTATTCTGTGTCTGTTATTCACTGTGTACCTGCTAGTCATAACCGTCCATTGAACACTTGAAATATGGATAGTGACAAAGACCGAGAAGTTTAATTTATTCTTTAGTTCTATTTAGTTTAAATAAAAAATCTGCATGTGGCTCACTTTGGGGAGGAAAAGTGTAGCTTCTTTCACCTGAGTTTTGGTTGAGGCCCCTACAACAAAAGTCAGTCTCTCAAAAAGAAAGCATGAATACTTATTGAATGCAAGTTTTACATGACACTGGAGTCACCATAAGAAAATCAAGAACTGGGGCTGGAGAGATGGCTCAGCGGTTAAGAGTACCAACTGCTGTTGCAGAGGACCCGGGTTCGATTCCCAGCACCCACATAGCTAAGAACCGTCTTTTTTAAAAAATATATCTTTTTAAAATTTTATTTATTTTTGTATGTGTATGAATGTACTGTCTGCATGCAGGTCTGTGCACCAGTGTCGTGCAATGCCACGGAGGTCAGAAGAGGGTGTCGGATTCCCCTGGAACTGGAGTTCTCCTGGAATTGGAGCTACAGACGGTTCTCAGCCGCCATGTGGGTGCTGGGGATCGGACCCGGGTCCTCTGCAAGAGGAGTCGGTGCTCTCAACTGCTAGGCTATCTCTACAGCCCCTAAGAACCGTCTTTAAGCCAGGTGTGGTGGCACACGCCTTTAATCCCAGCACTCCAAAGCAGAGGCAGGCGAATTTCCGTGTGTTCAAGGCCAGCCTGGTCTACAGGGCTAGTTCCAGGCCAGGTGGGGCTACAGGGAGACCCTGTCTCAAAAATACCAAAAATAAATAAATAAATAAATAAATAAATAAATAAATAAATAAATAAAAAAAAAAAAAAAGAAAATCAAGAACTGAAGAAGTGGTAAGCCTGCTGGTTTTATGCTAGCTTTGATGGGGAGTGCAGAATCCCAGGGAAATATATCAGGAAAAAGCTATGAACTGGGTGCAGAAGCTGAGGCACTCAGCAAAGCCCGTTGACTGGATTTTCTTTCTACCTGTAGCCTTAGAGATGCTCCTTTCTTCCAAGTATAGGTGGATATAAACCTCTTAGGGGAAGATTGCAAAGTCCTGTCCCTGCCCTCTCTCAGATTCCTTCAGGTTAATATATCCAATAGACCAATGTCCCATGTGCTGAGATAGAATATTCCAAGTCCTGTAATGTGTCACAGACGATCTAGACAACAGAGCATTAAGTTGTAGTATCTTCAAACTTCCAAATCCTCCACTTCTTTTCTGATGAGCTCCTTGATAACACCTTGTCTTTCTGTTCCACCTCTCCATCAGGCAACTGAATCCTACTATCTCCGCTTCCCATGTCCCTTCAGATCTCCATGAAATATTATTTCTCCAAAGTGCTTATTCTGTTCAATGTTTCACTGAAGCAACAAAACTACAGAAAATTAAAACCAGCTAGAAAACAAGTGATATTTAAAAATCGATCTTATCATAAGGAGCTGTGTCTTGGGTCCTTCCAGAGGGAGCCATTGGTCAGAGACTCAGGTTCAGTGGGACACCAATTACAGGCTTTTCTTTAGAAACAATGAAATTCTTTTTTTTTTTTTTTTAAATTTTTTTTTTATTATTTATTTTTGTATGTGTATGAATGTATTGTTTGCATGCAGGTCTGTGCACCCGTGTCGTGCAGTGCCGCGGAGGTCAGAAGAGGGTCTCAGATTCCCCTGGAACTGGAGTTCTCCTGGAATTGGAGTTACAGACGGTTCTCAGCCGCCATGTGGGTGCTGGGGATCGAACCCGGGTCCTCTGCAAGAGCGTCGGTGCTCTTAACCGCTAGGCTATCTCTCCAGCCCCGAAATTCTTTTTAAGAAATTCTTATCCTTTACCTTCTCTCTTGATCTTTAAAAATTTTTTTTGGTGTGTGTGTGTGTGTGTGTGTGTGTAGATGTGTGCATGCACATCTTATCCTTTTCCTCCCCTCCACCCATGCACGTGCACGTGTGTGTGTGTGTGTGTGTGTGTGTGTGTGTATACACAAACATGTGTGTGACTGTGCTATGATTCATGTGGAGGTCAGATGACAACCTCAGGTGTCAGTCCTCGTCTTCCACCTTAAGACATTCTCTTTGGCTGTGTGTGTCAGGCTAGCTGGCCCATGAGCTTTCTGGGATTCTCCTGACTCCCCTCCTGTCTCTCTTCCCATCTCACCTTAGGACCTGGGATTACAGACAAATGTCACTACACCTGGCTTTAGGTGGGCTCCAGGGATTTAAACTACTTAAAGCCTTAAGAGCTTTTACCCACTGAGGCATTTCTCTGGTTATCTATCTATCTATCTATCTATCTATCTATCTATCTATCTAATCTATCTATATGCTTTTATTTTTTTAATTTTTTGTCAGTTACTTAGCAGTAGAGTTTTATTTTTTATTTTTTTGTTTATTTTTTAAGGGATTATACAATATAAGAGCACAGTTATTTTCAGATCACATTAACGTTGCTCTGTTTGCTATACAATTAGGTAACTGGTGCTAGCATCCACAGATGAGGGATACCATTCATCATTTGTTTTTCTGTGTTACTTCACTCAGCATGATATCTTCTAGCCCCAACCATTTACCTGCAAAATTCATGATGTCATCTTTCTTTACCACATATTTATTTTTATATTTAAAAAGTATATTATTATTGAGGGTGAAGAGATGGCTCAGCAGTTAGTAACACTGGCTGCTCTTATAGAGGACCTGAGTTCAATTCTCAGCACTCACATGGCAGCTAATAACTGTCCATAACTCCATTTCCAGGGGAATCTGATGTCCTCTTCTGACCTATGTGGGCCTTGCAAGACATGTGTGCCCTTACTCACATGCAGGCAATACACTCATACACAAAAAATAAAAATAAATTTTATAATACTTTTATTGATGTTTTGTGTATTTCGGACATCATTTTTCAGTTCAATTTAGACATATTCTCCTTTCCCTTGTTCTCACCCCACCCTAGTTCATGCATTCTGCCATACATGTCCTGCATCTTTCTCTCAGTCTCTCCAAAGTTTTTCTCTGCAAAGGTTTAGTGTCCTAGGCAGAGTTCAACCACATCAGTCCGTTCCTTGACCCAGTCCTCATGTTGCTGTGGTTCCCTCCCAACTGTACCACTCCAAAGTATGCCCATGTACACATCATATATGTACAGAATTATGTCCTCCAGGAATAAACTGTATGTTAATTCCAATGTATGTCTAGGAGTTCATTTTTTCTTTTAAAATAAAATAATTTTAAAAAGTATTTATATTATTTATTTTGCTGCTTAAAAAATAATCATTGAAAAAAAATGAGCCTGCATTGAACCATTATACACCTACTTGCCTGGAGTCTGTGCCTTGGCTGGAGGTAGCTGCTAGTTTAACTCCAGTCTATTCTACACTATTGTCTCCATCATCAGTTGCTTGGGCTATGTCCTTGACCTGCAGCAATCAAATTCCCCTAGGATGTTTTCTCTCAGCATTTCAAAGTTGTTGGAATGATAAAATAATGCATAGCCAGCACCCATTTAGAGCCTGAAACACAGAAAGTGCTTGGCAAGTATTAGTTGTCTCTGTTCCTATGTTAGAGGTACACCGTCCGGAAAGGAAAATTCCAGGGTCCCCAGCAGACCGGGTGTGTATTGTGAATGAACACTCTAGAGTGTGGAGTAAAGAATGAAGCAGCAAAAGTGGTTCAAGATGGAGTGTGGAGAATGAATGCTGTCTGTATCCCAAAACATAGGCCTACTAAGTGGTAAGTTCAAGGTCACGTGTAGGATCAGCTGATCAACCCCTATATTGTTGGGTAGGTGTCTCCTAAACCAGTAATATGTTCATCCCCTACTTTTCAGTTCTAGCTCATAGACTTAAACTTTAAACTATTTATAGAAATATTTTATTGCACATTTTAATTTACTTGTATGTTTCCTTCTTTATACAGTTGTTTTCTCCTACCTTGATCTCTTTGTTTATCTATTCTGAAGTAACTTTGTTATCTGTTCTGAAGTAACCAAATTAATAGTATATATGTAGCTCTTTATATTTTTTATGCTCATATACTTCGATCTAAATCTAATTATCTACAAAAATTGTAGAACATAACAGACTTAGAGCAGAAATTTTAGTCAAAGCAGGAAATAGAAATTTTTTTTAATACAGTAAAAGCAACCCCCAAGATAATATTAACTGGCAAAGTCTTCTAATAATAGCTGAGAAGTTTTGCTACTAGTTTATATGAAAAATATACCTTTAGAGATTTTTTTTTTGGTCTTTTTAGAGACAGGGTCTCCCTGTAGCCCCAGCTGTCCTGGAACTCACTTTGTAGACCAGACTGGCCTTGAACTCACAAAGACCTGCCTGCCTCTGCCTCCAGAGTGCTAGGATTAAAGGCGTGTGCCACCATGCCTGGCACCTTTAGAGATTTTTAAACAAATTTTTAAAAATTAGGTTCTCCTTGGAAGACTTGGAATGAATTCGCCACCCGACCCAGCCATACCACTCCTGGGCATGTACCCTCAAGACTCACCCTACTGCAGAGATACATGCACGGCCATGTTTATTTCAGCTCTCTTCACAATAGCAAGGAGCTGGAACCAACCCAAATGCCCCTCAACTGATGAGTGGAGAGAGAAAATGTGGTACATCTACACAGTGGAGTTCTATGCAGCAGTAAAGAAAGACGACATCATGAGCTTTGCAGGAAAATGGCTGGAGCTAGAGGACATCATGCTGAGTGAAGTAACACAGTCCCAGAAAAACAAATGATGAATAGTATCCCTCATCTGTGGAAGCTAGTGCCAATTACTTAGTTGTAAGTATTTCCTGTGCATGGCCCCTTGAGCTTTTGTCCAAAGCAGTTGGGAGTGATGCATATTGGAAACAACAACAATAGAAAGGACTGCATCAAAGAACTGACTGAAACAGTGAACTTCTGCTCAAAACGGTCAACTTCCTCATGGAGAATATTGAGAAAGACTGAGAAAGAGATGAAAAGCATGTTTGGCAGAATGCATGAGCTCTGGTGGGGTTGGGGAATGGGGGTGACACGGGTCTAGATTTGATAAAAAAATAAAAATAAATTTATGTGAGAAAAACAAACAAACAAACAAAAATTAGGTTCTAATATATCCATTTATTTACAAATTGCTTTTCAGATATTTAAAATATCTGCTTCAGTAGCTCATTAAAATGTCTGGTTTGTGGGGCTGGAGAGACGGCTCAGCAGTTAAGAGCACTGACTGCTCTTGCAGAGGATCCAGGTTCGGTTCCCAGCACCCAAGGGGAGTGGCTCCGGGAATCTGATACCCTCTTCTGGATTCCTGCCCCATTTACATGTAATTAAAATAATAAAATATTTAAAAAATCTATAGTTTATGTGTTAAAGTTGATGCTTAGTGTTAGTTTGGATTTAAATCAAACTGATTTTTCATTTGGGGAAGAATGTTAGATAAGATATCTTGATTTATCCTCATTATAAAATTCTCAAATTCAGAATTAAAAAAACCACTCCAAATGCATTATTGACCTAGCAAGAAGAAATGAAACCAAGAAGGTAGGTAACCAATCACAGAAGACATAATTTCTATGATATTTGGGGCAACACCGATAAAATAGATTTTTTTTCATGTTGAATAGAAGAGAGAGAGAGAGAGAGAGAGAGAGAGAGAGAGAGAGAGAGAGAAGGAAAGAGATTCCATTCAAAGAGAGACATGTGAGTGGAGAACTCGTACTCAGCTGGTAAACCAAGTGCTGGAAGTGGCAGAGTAAACAAAAACAGGACTGAGAATCTTGCAAGTAGGGAAGAGCAAGGAAAATGGTCGGAATTGAAAACTGGTGTCAGAGAGAGAAAGAGTCAATAGGTGGACGTTAGTGAACAAAGAATTGGTGAACTGAAGGGTGGATCTGAGGAAAGTACTCAGAATGAAGCACAAGAGTGAAGAGTGGTTGAAAAAGGTTGAGATGGTTTGAGATTTTTTTTGACCTTTTTTGAAGAAAAAGAGGACATAAGGGAGAAGGAATAGAAGATGTGATAGTGAAGTGATGTTCAGAACGGATGAAAGCAGTTTCCTTCATACTGAGGAATCTGAGTGCATCAAAATAAACAACAAGAAATCAACACCCAGAAACATTATAGTTGAATATTAGAACACCCTAAAGGATGTATTTTAAAAGCAGCCAGAGAAAAATAGACTAATTATCCACAAAAGAATGGAAGATAAAATAGAGCTGACTTCTGAATAGCAATTCTGATGAAAGCCAGAAGGTAGTGGAGGTTTGAATACACAGGGACAATAACTTCTCACCTCGAATCCTGGGAAAACAGCTTCCAGTAGTCCAAATAAATATGTATTTGGAAAGACTAACAATGGAGAACTTTTGCTATCAAGAGATTCTTGTGGCAAGAATGCTGGAGAATGAACTTGAGTAATAAAGTTATTCTTGATATGTGGGTCTCAAAGAAAAGAAGAAATGATTAGAAAAAAATTGAAAATGCATTTATAAATTAAAAGAGCATTTGTTGTATAAAACATTCTTGATGATAACTCAAGACAGAATTAAATACATGAGCAAGTAGAATGGATGTTATGAAGTAGTTAACTGAATTAAGATACCTAAATTCAATTGCATTGAAGAGAGGAGTATAAATATATAATCAATCTTACATGATGACTACTTAAATATGCTATAATTTATATGCTAATCTTGTAAAGTGATAGACAGTTACTTTTAAATGAATAGAAAAGTGAATAAAGAAAAAAAAATCCTTCAGTGCAAGGGAAATAAGAAAAGAGGAAACCAGAGAAGCAAAACAAATAGAAGGCAGAAGAATTTGGGAAAAATAAGAATCCCTAATACTTTTGTTTTTATAAGAAAATTGAATAATAAATGTATCAGTTACAATATAAATAATGCAGGTGGTATGATCATATTTCATCCCATACATGTACAAAAGCCCAAAGAATAGAGATAATTTATTAAAAATAAAATAAAATATAAAGGCTGTCAGAATGGGCTTTAAAAATACAAACATGAGGGGCTGGAGAGATGGCCTAGCGGTTGGGAGCAACAACTGCTCTTGCAGAGGATGCGGGTTCGATTCCCAGCACCCACATGGAGGCTGAGAACCATCTTTAACTCCAGTTCCAGGGGAATCTGACACCCTCTTCTGACCTCTGCAGTGTTGCATGACACGGGTACACAGATCTACATGCAGACAGTCATGCATACACATAAAAAATACAAACATGCTATTTAAAAGAGAGAAAACTCAAAGACTGAGATATAGAAATATTGAAAATAAAAGGACAGAAAATGACACTGAAGACCAATAGTAGTCATAAGAGTAGACATTAAGGCAGCAGATCGTGTGAGAAATAATGGAGATTTCTATATATGAGAAGGTTCAACTTATAAGGAAGATATAAAAACTGCCTAACAACATATCTCTCAAATGTATAAAGCCAAAATTAACTCAAGTTAACAAATTTGCCATTCTACTAGAAAGATTTTGGTATGCTTTTTTCAATAATAGATTAATCAAGTAGACCAAAGTATCAATGATAGCATGAAGGAACTGAAAAGTTCAAGTAATAAATATGATCACCTGTTTACAAAATAGGAAAGAAAATATACAACTTCAGATTTCATTTAGCATGTCACATTTTTATTAAAGGTAAGAAAAATTAACATTACACATACATTTTTAGGAATACACATGTATTATATGATTTTATTTTATTTCACTTTTTGTCTTTTCAAGACAGGGTCTCCTTGTAGCTCCAGCTGGCCTGGAACTCACTATGTAGACCAGGCTGGCCTTGATTTCAAAGAGATCCATCTGCCTCTGTCTCTCTAGGGCTAGAGTTTCAGGAATGTGCCACCAAGCTTGACTGATTGTATTTTAACAAGTAAAGATATATTAAAAGCACATTTGAGTGTAGTGACTATTTCAGATGAGAGAATTATGAAAACAGAGTGTGTAAGCTCACAGGTAGATGCAAGTTGTAATATCCAAGTTCAGGTATTGAATGACAGGCAGATATGTGCTTTTCCTTAGTAAAATAATAACAATAACAAGGTAATCTCAATCTAATTCTGCACAACTGAGTATTTGATTATATATTTGGTAAACCTATATCATCTGTATCTATAAATCATCTATAGACAGACAGGTGGCCTGCCTAAACTTAACTTGTCTGTGCTCTTGGTCTCCTCAAGAGATGGGGATAAAAATAACTGTACTAATTACATCATAGGAACTGTGAAATGAGAAGGCCCATTAGAAGTCCTTAGATCACTATTTGATATCTATTAGGAGATCAATAAATGTAAGTGATGATTATTATTATTTCTGGGAGAGAAAAGAACTTCTGGATGTCCTGCTATTTCATGTCGCTTTATTCCAGCTCTCATTTGCTGCCTGTTTGCATGTTAATCTAGGACTGCCTCGCCCTTCTGTTAGCTGAGCGACCTTATTCCATAAACTGTCCAACTTTCTCAAACTTCTCCAGTCTCTTTGTCAAGAAAAATTTGACCAGAAAAACAGATACTACTTAGGTATTTCAAGCAGATAGAGCTCTAACACAGGGAATTGGAGGCTTACAAAATTACTGGAAGAAGGGCTGGAGAGATGGCTCAGAGGTTAAGAGCACCTGCTGCTCTTGCAGAGGACCCAGGTTTGAGTCCTAGGACTCACATGATGAGTAACAGCTGTCTGTAACTCCAGTTCCAGGGGATCTGACACCCTCTTCTGACCTGCATGGGCACTGCATAACATGGTGGATTTCCACACATGTAGGCAATCTACTCATACATATAAACTTCAGAATAATAAATAAAATATTAAAAGTAACTACTGGAAGAGCAGAACATCCAAGTGGGGAAAGTCAGAAAAGCCATAGCTAGTTTTCAGGAAAACAGGATTGTCAGCAATCAGAAGAGACTGTTGCCAATGATCTTAGTTGCTGAATCATCGCAGGGGATGATTCTTGGGAGATGTCTGCGATGGAAAAATTTCAGGTCAGCCCTTCACTAACCATTATTAATGTTGTCTGCTTAACTTCTGCCCTTTTGATTTCATGTTATTGCCTGTCATTGGTGGAATCTAAAGCCCCCTTCTGAGGGATTCTGGTGGATTTGGTTCTAGGCTTTTATCTCGCCTGTGAGAAAGAAGAAAATGGTGAAAGAATTGGGGATGAATTGTTGCTCATTAGTTTAGCATTCTTTCTGCTTAGCATCCATCCTTTCTGATTGAACAGCTCTTTCCATTTAGCCCTTCAGCATGCTCAAACCTCTTACCTCCTCAGCAAAACTCTCCGTCCCATGTCCCCTTGCTTTCTGGGTCAATTCTCTCTTCTTCTTTACTGTACTCTCCCACCTCCTCCTCTTCCACTGTTTCTTCAACCCAGTTTGGCTTCTGTTCCCACAAAGAGACTTGGGATCATGGCTATCTGTGATCTTTGCTGTCCAACCTGCAGTTTTCATGAAAATTCTTCTTCATGAAATTGTCCATTCCTTTAACTTCTGTATAAAACCACTAATAATTTCCCAACAAATTTACAATTGAATTACAAAAAAGAGACTTCTTTTTTTTCCAAATAATATCCCTCACACCTAGTTAACAGGAAATTGCATTTTTCTTGAGCCCTGCCGGCTTTACATTATCCAATTATTCTCAAGACTGAGAAAATCCAGGCTGGAGAAGCTTTGGCGTTTGGTCGGTCCATCATTGCTCCTGTTTCTAGCAGACTTGCTGGCTGGAGATCAGTGCCGTCAAGAGCTTGCTTTAATTCCCTGATGGTTAGTTTTAATGGTAACTTCACACAGTCTAGAATCACCTGGGAAGACAGTCTCAGTGAGTGGTTGTGCAGATCAGGTTGGCTTGGGGCCACATCTCTGGGAGATTGTCTCTATTATATTAATTGGGTGGGAAGACCCACCTGTTGCAGGTTGTATGGTTTCCTGGGTTTGGTCCTAGATGGTATAAGAATGGAGGAAGTGATTTGAGCATAAACGTGAGTACATTCATTATTCTTTGTTACTGATTACAGATATTATATGGCCAACCCCTTCCTGCTCTGCTGTGGTAAACCATAACTGGGAATCACAAGCTAAAGTAGACGTTTTCTCCCTTAAGTTTCTTTTATCATGGTATTTTATCGCAACAACCAGAAAAGAAGGTAGGACAGCTCCCGCAGGGAGAATGAGCTCTGATCATGGAAGGTCGGAGCTTGGAGGCTGAGGATTCCTCCCGCTTTGTTTTGCATGGTGGAAGATGGGTGTTTACCTTCTCAGCCATCCACATAGGAGAGCTGTAGGAACACTCGGCTTGCAACTTTTAGCTACATTTGTGAAGCATGGCTTCAGTTTTTAGAGGATGTAGCTCTGACCAGGCGCCACCTGGTGTCTACCAACTCTGACTGGTATCAAGTCACCAATTCTCCTTTGCTCCCCAGGGATTCACTAAGGATCCCTGTCTTTTTCTCATAACTTGGAAAATTCAAATTATATGATTTTCAATCATTTCCTTAGATAATAGACACTCACTCATCCTCCTGAAATAAAGCTACATTTATGTATTTCTCCGGAATATCTTGGTTTTTCCTTTTCAGTTGTAGAGCCAAAGGTTGTCTTTGGTAAAGAGAAGATAAATCCAAAATGCCGTTTGCATACTAATCAAATGAAATAGGTATTCCTCAAATCAATCTGCTTATTTATCCATTTAACAAATATTTTTCCATGTACATAACACTGGAGAGAAAAGAATGAATAAAACAGATAAAACTCTCTGTTCAAGGAATTTTCATTTTAATGGGAATAGATAATGAATTTAATAAAGAAAAAAGAGCATGTTAGTGATAAGCACCATGCAGAAAAATAAAATAAGGAAAGAGGACAGGAACTTGGGGAGAATCTGGAACTTTAGGGATGGCAGGAAAGGCCCTGCCAGGGAGATGGCAGAGTCATCTGGGCCTGTGGGGCTTCTTGAGAGTGACAAGGACAGAGCGAGAAAAGGAGAAAGGAGATAAAGAGACCCATGCAAATGTCCCAGGCTGGTGATGGTTGGGCTGTTCTCCAAGGTTCTATTCTCTGCGCTGTGATTGTTCCATTATGAGCATTTCCTAGGCTGAGCTCACGTGTGGCCATTGTTTCAACTGGCAGCTATAAAGGGGAGATTCCTAAGTCCGTGTCTCTCCTAACTGTATTTCCGGAGATTTATACCAGGATCTTTCCCTATCTCAGAAACATGGCCACAGCCCCCTCAAACTCAAGGTATGAACTGAAATCTATCACCCACACAAACCTCCGTGGGTTTCACATCCCTCTTAGAGGATGGTCCCACCATCCACCTAGTTGCTCAAGCTGGAGAGCAGAGTGTCATTCCTGACCCCTGTCCTTGACATCTGACCATTCTTTTTCATACCCAGTTCAACTAGTCACAAAGTGTTGTTGACTTGAGAATTCCTCCATCTCTCAGACCCACCTCTCTGTCTCCACTGATATTTGCAAAGTTCAGGCTTTTAGCACCTCATCCTGGATTGTTGCTGTGCCTTCCTACATCCTCTTGCCCCAAATCTGGCCTTTCCTGAAGCCTTTCTTAGAGATAGCTATTTTTTTTCTTGAAGAGTAAATCTGACATTTTCTTCCCTATTTAAAGCTGTTGATGGTTCTTTCATGCCCCTATACAACATTAATGTTCTTGGCCTGGCACACAAGCCCTGGGTCTGATAGCCTATCTAGACTTCTAGATCTTCTGTGATCTTTTCCATACCCTATATTCATCTCACTGATCAACACTCATGGCTCCCAGGATAGGCCTGCTGGGCCCCTTCCTGTCACCATTGCTTGTTACATTTTTTTTCCATGTAGGGTGCTTGGCCTTCTCCATCAAGCCTTTAGAATTTGGGTTTTCAATTCTCAGCTCTGGAAAGATTACTCTAAAATGCTAGACTTACCATAGTCTCTTAAATTCAGGCAGAGGATACAAGACTGCTGGACCAGAGACAAAGAAAAGCTTGTTATAGAAATAACAGTTTGTGGGAGCATCGTTCTCTTATATTGATTCTCTCAGCTTAGTTTCTAAAATGTGAAGTCACAAAGGTCAGGTGACACTTGCCATGTGGTGGGTTGCCATACAGAAGAATCTGAGCCTTGAGAACTATTATGAATTACAAGCTACCTTGCTGAATCTTTACCCCCAAGAGAAAGACATTGTCTTTATTGCTATCAATAGTAAATACATCTGCCTGTTTCTCTGGAGGGAAATATTATTTCTGTGTTCCCAAGATGACTGCTATAGAAAAATTCTTTAGAAAATCTGAACAAAGGGCAGTTAGTGTTTTTGCTCACAGACTGCAGAAACTGGAGCGGCTCATGGAGAATACCGTCACATCACGTGTCTCTGAAATTGCTTAGTCTTCTTATGCTTTCTCCATGTACTCTAGGTGTGTTGAGGAGGGAAGAGCATGGTTTCCTTCCATTGCTGTGGTGGTTTGAATGAGAATGTCCCCCATAGGCTTCAAGTATTCAGACATTTTGTCCCCAGTTGGTGGTGCTGATTTAGGAGGTTTTAGAAGGTGTGGCCATGCTGGACGAAGTACGTTACTGGGGTGGGCTTAGTGAGTTTAACAAGACTTGCAGTCTCTCTCTCTCTCTCTCTCTCTCTCTCTCTCTCTCTCTCTCTCTCTCTCTCTCGTCTTCCTGTGCTCATTGTGAGATGTGAACTTCGGCTTTCTTCTTTTTTTTTTTCTTGGTCTTTTCGAGAGAGGGTCTCCCTGTAGTCCCAGCTGTCCTGGAATTCGCTCTGTAGACCAGGCTGGCCTTGAACTCACAAAGATCCGACTGCCTCTGCCTCCCAAGTGCTAGGATTAAAGGCATGCGCCACCCAGCTGAACTTCGGCTTTCTACTCCAGCCCTGGCCACCATGCCTGCAGCCACAATGGCCTCCAATTCCTTGGAACCGTCAATCATAAGCTTAAATAAACTCTTCCTTTTATAAGTTCCCTTGGTCATGGTGGTTTTATCACAGCGACAGAAAAGTGTCTAATACAATTGCTATGTGTCCAGGACTGGAGCTAGTGCATAGTAAACACAAAGTAGATACTGATGGGAGGAGTGAATGATGGAAGGTTGGGGGCAGTGATCCCCACCCAAGTGGGAGCAGAGCTGCAGAGCAGGGCTGACGATTCTAACAATGGGTCAGGGATTTTTAAGGGACTATGCTTAAGTATTGGGGAGAATATTACATGAATAGAAAGTGTCAGTTACAAGTATTCCAATATTTTCCTCCTTTCTCCACTCTTCTAGAGCATGCAGTCCTAATCTTAATAGGAAGAGACAACAAATTAAAAAGAGTATCATGTGAGATGTACAGATCTTCAGGATGATTTCTGTGCTATTTATTTGAATCTCAACTTCTCTAAGATAATGACTAATAGAAAATCAAAGGTTAGGAGTGCTGACTGCTCTTGCAGAGGACCCAGGTTCGATCTCCAGCACCCACATGGCGGCTGAGAACCGTCTTTAATTCCAGTTCCAGGGGAATCCAACACCCTCTTCTGACCTCCGTGGCTTTGCACGACACGGGTGCACCAACCTACATGCAGACAGTACATTCATAAACATAAAAAATAAATACAATTAAAAAAAAATCAAAGTTGCCATTGAAGAATTTTGATATAATGATAACACCTACTGGAATATAAGTTCCATAAAGATAAATATTTTTGAGATCATGAGTCCATAATACATTTTTGTTGATTAAATTAAAGGGTCGTATCTTTTTGACATTCATTATATGCTCATGGATGAAGCTAAGGACTTAATGTACTTCATCTAATTTGCACAGAGACTCATGAAGCAGGTACCATGTAATCCCCATGTTTTAGATGCAGAATAGAGGCTTTAGAGAAACAAAGTCTTCTCTGGGACCATGTTTTAGGAAATGCTGTGTGGATTTAGGATATGATGATTCAAAGGACTGACTCCCCAGAAGGCATTTCTCTGTTACAAACAAGTGCCAGTGCTGGTTCTCAGATGAAGCAGGGGTAGAACATCCATCCACCTTATGTATTTTTACTCTGCCATGATTTAATCCTATAACTTGAGAGTGTAATTTGACAAGAAGTGTACAATTGAATGAAATCAAATTGCTGATATTTATATCTTTTGATCTAGAGAAATTCCAATTTCATACATTTCTCTATAAAATATATGTAAAGCATTATCTTTGATGCTGCTGCTTTTTTTAAAAAATTTATTTATTTATATATATATATATTTTTTTTTTTTAATTTTTTTTTTTTATTTTTGTATGTGTATGAATGTATTGTCGCATCAGGTTCTGTGCACCGTGTCGTGCAATGCCGCGGAGGTCAGAAGAGGGTCTCGGATTCCCCTGGAAGCTGGAGTTCTCCTGGAATTGGAGTTAAGGACGGTCTTAGCCGCCATGTGGGTGCTGGGGATCGAAACCCGGGTCCTCTGCAGAGAGCGTCGGTTGCTCTTAACCGCTAGGCTATCTCTCCAGCCCCTATTTATATATATTTTTTAAAACTAGACCCATGTCCCCCACCACATTCCCCCCACAGAACTCATGCATTCTGCCAAACATGCTTTTCTCTCTTTCTCAGTCTTTCTCAATATTCTCCATGTGGAAGTTGACTGTTTTGAGCGAAGTTCACTGTTTCAGTCAGTTCTTGATGCAGTCCTTTCTGTTGTTGTTGTTGTTCCAATATGCATCACTCCCAACTGCTTTGGATAAAAGCTCAGGGGGCATGCACAAGAAATACTTGCAACTAGGTAATTGGCACTAGCATCCACAGATGAGGGATACCATCTGTCGTTTGTTTTTCTGGGACTGTGTTACCTCACTCAGCATGTTGTCCTCTAGCTCCAGCCATTTTCCTGCAAAGCTCATGATGTCATCTTTCTTTACTGCTGCATGGAACTCCATTGTGTAGATGTACCACATTTTCTCTCTCCACTCATCAGTTGAGGGGCATTTGGGTTGGTTCCAGCTCCTTGCTATTGTGAAGAGGCTGAAATAAACATGGCCATGCATGTATCTCTGCAGTGGGGTGAGTCTTGAGGGTACAATGCCTAGGATGTTATGGCTGGGTCAGGTGGCAAGTTCCATTCCAAGTCTTCCAAGGGTTCTCCCCACACTGCTTTCCATAGTGGTTGTATGATTTACATTCCCACCAGCAGTGGATGAGTGTTCCCCTTTCCCCACACCTCTCCAGCATTTGTATTGTTTTCTTGATCCTAGCCAGTCTTATTGGAGTAAGATGGTATCTTAAAGTGGTTTTGATTTGCATTTCCTTAAGTTAGTGATGTTGAACACTTCTTAAGGTGTTTCTCAGCCATCTCTATTCTCATTTGTGAAATGTCTGTTCAGCTCTTTGCTCCATCTATTGAGTGGGTCATTTGTTTTCTTTTTTCTTTGTTTTTTGAGTAGTTTATATATTCTGGAAATCAATGTTTTGTCAGATGTTTCTGCAGTGAAGATTTCCTCCCACTCTGTGGGATTTCTCTTCACTTCCTTGATTGTTTCTTTTGATGTACAGAAGCTTTTGAGTTTAATGAGGTCCCATTTGTCAATTGTCCACCTTAATTCTTGCGTAGCTGCTGTCTAACTTAGGAAGTCTTTTCCTATGCCCATGTCTTGTAGTTTGCTGCCAACTTTTTCTTCTATCGCCTTCAGAGGTTGGGTTTCACACTGAGGTCTTTGATCCATCTGGAGTTGAGTTTTGTACAGGGCGAGAGGTAGTGGTTTAATTTCATCCTTCTACAAGTGGTGATCCAGTTTTGCCAACACCATTTGCTGAAGATGCTGTCTTTTCTCCATTGTGGCTTCTTGGCCCCCTTGTCAAAATGAGATGGCTGAAATTGTATGTGCTCAGATTTGGATCTTCGGTTTTGTTCCATTGGTCAACAGGTCTGTTTTTGTGCCAGTACCAGGCTGTTTTTATGACTATAGCCCTGTAGTATAGTTTAAAATCTGGTATAGAGATCCCTCCTGTGTAGCTCTTTTCACTCAGGATTGATTTGGCTATTCGGGGTCTTTTGTTTCTCCAAATGAATTTAAGAACTTTTGTTTCCAAGCCTGTGAAGAAACTCTTGGGGATTTTGATTGGGATTGCATTAAATCTATACAAGAGTTTTGGTAAAATGGACATTTTTACAATGTTAATTTTCCCAATCCATGAGCATGGGAGGTTTTTCCATCTTCTGATGTCTTCTTCAATTTCTTTCTTTAAAGGTTTAAAATTTTTGTTGTAGAGATCTTTGGTGTCTTTGGTTAGGTTTGTTCCTAGGTATTTTATTGTTTATGAGGCTATTGTGAGTGGGAAGGTCTCTTTGAATTCTTTCTCCAGTTGCTTGTTCTTGGTGTAGAGAAAGGCCATTGATTTTTTAAGGTTAATTTTGTATCCTGCCACTTTGCTGAAACTGTTAATCATTTCTAGGAGTTTTCTGGTGGAGTTTTTAGCATCCCTTAAGTAAACAATCATATCATCAGCAAATAGGGATAGCTTGACTTCCTCTTTTCCAATTAGTACTCCTTTAATTTCCTTTTCTTGCCTTATTGCTCTAGCAAGTGTTTCAAGCACTATATTGAAGAGGAGTGGTGACAGGGGGCAGCCTTGCCAAGTTCCTACCTTTAAAGGGAATGTTTCTCTCATTTCCCCCATGGTGATGTTGCTATTAATTAATTAATTAATTAATTTATTTATTTTGTCTTTTCAAGACACGTTCTCCCTGTAGCCCCAGCTGTCCTGGAACTCACTCTGTAGACCAGGCTAGGCCTTGAACTCACAAAGATCCACCTGCCTCTGCCTCCCAAGTGCTAGGATTAAAGGCGTGTGACACCATGCCCAGCTGGTGATGTTGCTTTTAATAAGCAGCTTTAGAAACATTGATTACCCAGAGTGCAGTGTGTGCTGCAGTCTGGAGGCCAGTCATGAGACAAACCTGACCATTTACATGGGTGCTGGGATCACTCAGGGGACGTGTTTTGTGGAAAATAGGAGAGAGAAGGAGAGAGAGAGAGAGAGAGAGAGAGAGAGAGAGAGAGAGAGAGAGAGAGATTTACTTAGACCTATGAGGTCTAAAAGCACATAGGACAGGGCCAATAGTGAAGGCCATAGTCAGTATTGAACACAGCTATCCTAGTGAAAATCACATTAGCCACAAGGTTTCTGAGTAACTATAATATTAAATTTTATCATGTGGGTGAGGCTTAATTCAGAAGTCCCATCCAAGGACACATACTTTGCAGTCTCTTATTCTCTAAAACTTAGCCAGTAGTGCCCTGTATGCATTGCACTCTGTCATTCAAGGAGGCTTTGCTGCTGGGAGTTGAGGGATGCACTTTTACTCTTTCTGCCCCTATGTTCGAAACAAAGATTTCGCTGATAAAGATCACAGTCTAAGTTACATATAAGTTTTAATCCAAAATGCTTTATTATTTCACTTTATTTATTTATTTATTTATTTATTTATTATTTTTTACTTCCTGGTCCTGAGGTTTCAAACCAGATCCTTACATATGCTAGGCAAGAACTCACTTTTTTTTCACATAAATTTATTTATTTATTTATTTATTTATTTTTTAAATTTTTATTTATTTCTGTATGTGTATCAATGTACTGTCTGCATGCAAGTCTGTGCACCCGTGTCGTGCAATGCCGCGGAGGTCAGAAGAGGGTCTCGGATTCCCCTGGAACTGGAGTTCTCCTGGAATTGGAGTTTCAGACGGCTCTCAGCCGCCATGTGGGTGCTGGGGATCGAACCCGGGTCCTCTGTAAGAGCGGTCGGCGCTCTTAACCGCTAGGCCATCTCTCCAGCCCTATTTATTTATTTATTTATTTTTAACAAATCTAGACCCGTGTTCCCGTTCATTCCCCCACCCCGCCAGAGCTCATGCATTCTGCCAGACATGCTTTCCATCTCTTAGTCATTCTCAATATTTTCCATGGGGAAGTTGACTGTTTTGAGCAGAAGTTCACTGTTTCAGTCAGTTCTTTGATGCAGTCTTTTCTGTTGTTGTTGTTGTTTCCAAAATGCGTTGTGCCCAACTGCTTTGGACAAAAGCTCAGGGGGCCCTATACAAGAAATACTTACAATTGGGTAATTGGCACTAGCATCCACAGATGAGGGATACCATTCGTCGTTTGTTTTTCTGGGACTGTGTTACTTCACTCAGCATGATGTCCTCTAGCTCCAGCCATTTTCCTGCAAAGCTCGTGATGTCGTCTTTCTTTACTGCTGCATAGAACTCCATTGTGTAGATGTACCACATTTTCTCTATCCACTTGTCAGTTGAGGGGCATTTAGGTTGGTTCCAGCTCCTTGCTATTGTGAAGAGAGCTGCAATAAACATGGCCGTGCATNTTGGAACTCCATTGTGTAGATGTACCACATTTTTTCTCTCCACTCTCGTTGAGGGGCATTTGGGTTGGTTCCAACTCCTTTCTATTGTGAGAGCTGAATAAACATGGCCATGCATGTCTCTCTGCAGTGGGGTGAGTCTTGAGGGTACATGCCAGGAGTGGTTTGGCTGGGTCAGGTGGCAAGTTCCTTCCAAGTCTTCCAAGGGTTTTCTCACCCACTGCTTTCCATAGTGGCTGTATGAGTTTACATTCCCACCAGCAGTGGATGAGTGTTCCCCTTTCCCCACAACCTCTCCAGCATTTTGTTTTCTTGGATCCTAGCCAGTCTTATTGGCGTAGATGGTATCTTAAAGTGGTTTTGATTTGCATTTCCTTAAGATTAGTGATGTTGAACACTTCTTAAGGTGTTTCTCAGCCATCTCAATTCCTCATTTGTGAAATGTCTGTTCCAGCTCTTTGCTCCATCTATTGAGTGGTCATTTGTTTTCCTTTTTTCTTGTTTTTTGAGTAGTTTATATATTTGGAATCATGCTTTGTCAGATGTTTCTTGCAGTGAAGATTTCCTCCCACTCTGTGGGATTTCTCCTTCACTTCCTTGATTGTTTCTTTGATGTACAGAAGCTTTGAGTTTAATGAGGTCCCATTTGTCAATTGTCCACCTTAATTCTTGCGTAGCTGCTGTCTAACTTGGAAGTCTTTTCCTATGCCCATGTCTTGTAGTTTGCTGCCAATTTTTCTTCTATCGCCTTAAGAGGTTGGGTTTCACACTGAGGTCTTGATATCATTTGGAGTTGAGTTTTGTACAGGGCGAGAGGTAGTGTTTAATTTCATCCTTCTAAAGTGGTGATCCGTTTGCCACACCATTTGCTGAGATGCTGTCTTTTCTCCATTGTGGCTTCTTGGCCCCTTGTCAAATGAGATGGCTGAAATTGTATGTGCTCAGGTTTGGATCTTTGATTTTGTTCATTGTCAAGCAGGTCTGTTTTTGTGCCAGTACCAGGCTGTTTTTATGACTATAGCCCTGTATTATAGTTTGAAGTCTGGTATAGAGATCTCCCCTGTGTAGCTCTTTTTGCTCAGGGTTGTTTTGGCTTCAGGGTCTTTTTTTTTCCAAATGATTTAAGGACTTTTTTCCCCAAGCTGTGGAAGAACTCTTGGGGATTTTGATTGGAATTGCGTAAATTATACAGAGTTTGGGTAGAATGGATATTTTACAATGTTAATTTCCCAATCCATGAACATGGGAGGTTTTTCCATCTTCTGATGTCTCAATTTCTTTCTTTAAAGGTTTAAAATTTTTGTGTAGAGATCTTTGGTGTCTTTGGTTAGGTTTGTTCCTAGGTATTTTATTGTTTATGAGGTTATTTGAGTGGGAAGGTCTTTTTCCTTGATTCTTTCTCCAGTTGCTTGTTCTTGGTTAAGAAAGGCATTGATTTTTTAAGTTAATTTTGTATCCTGCCACTTTGCTGAAACTGTTAATCATTTCTAGGAGTTTTCTGGTGGAGTTTTTAGCATCCCTTAAGTACAATCATATCATCAGCAAAATAGGGATAGCGTTGACTTCCTTTTTTTCCAATTAGTACTCCTTTAATTTTCCTTTTCTTGCCTTATTGCTCTAGCAAGTGTTTCAAGCACTATATTTGAAGAGGAGTGGTGACAGGGGGCAGCCTTGCCAAGTTCCTACCTTTAAAGGGAATGTTTCTCTCATTTCCCCCATGGTGATGTTGCTCTTAATTAATTAATTAATTAATTTATTTATTTCTGTCTTTTCAGACACGTTCTCCCTGTAGCCCCAGCTTTCCGAACTCACTCTGTTAGACCAGGCTAGGCTGAACTCACAAAGATCCACCTGCCTCTGCCTCCCAGTGCTAGGATTAAAGGCGTGTGACACCATGCCCAGCTGGTGATGTTGCTTTTATAAGCAGCTTTAGAAACATTGATTACCCAGAGTGCAGTGTGTGCTGCAGTCTGGAGGCCAGTCATGAGACAAATGACCATCTTACATGGGTGCTGGGATCACTCAGGGGACGTGTTTTGTGGAAAATAGGAGGAGAAGGAGGCGAGAGAGGAGAGAGAGAGAGAGAGAGAGAGAGAGAGAGAGAGAGAGAGAGAGATTTACTTAGAACCTATGAGGTCTAAAAGCACATAGGACAGGGCCAATAGTGAAGGCCATAGTCAGTATTGAACACAGCTATCCTAGTGAAAATCACATTAGCCACAAGGTTTCTGAGTAACTATAATATTAAATTTTATCATGTGGGTGAGGCTTATCAGAAGCCCATCCAAGGAACACATACTTTGCAGTCTCTTATTCTCTAAAACTTAGCCAGTAGTGCCCTGTATGCATTGCACTCTGTCATTCAAGGAGGCTTTGCTGCTGGGAGTTGAGGGATGCACTTTACTCTTTCTGCCCCTTGTTCGAAACAAAGATTTCGCTGATAAAGATCACAGTCTAAGTTACATATAAGTTTTAATCCAAAATGCTTATTATTTCACTTTATTTATTTATTTATTTATTTATTATATTTTTTACTTCCTGGTCCTGAGGTTTCAAACCAGATCCTTACATATGCTAGGCAAAAGAACTCACTTTTTTTTCACATAAATTATTTATTTATTATTATTTTATTTTAAATTTTTAATTTATTCTGTATGTGTATCATGTACTGTCTGCATGCAAGTCTGTGCACCCGTGTCGTGCAATGCCGCGGAGGTCAGAAGAGGGTCTCGGATTCCCCTGGAACTGGAGTTCTCCTGGAATTGGAGTTTCAGACGGCTCTCAGCCGCCATGTGGTGCTGGGACGAACCGGGTCCTCTGTAAGAGCGGTCGGCGCTCTTAACGCATAGTCCATCTCTCCAGCCCTATTTATTTTTTATTTATTTTTAACAAATCTGACCGTGTTCCGTTCATTCCCCACCCCGCCAGAGCTCATGCATTCTGCCAACATGCTTTCTCATTCTTAGTCTTTCTCATATTTTCCATGGGGAAGTGACTGTTTTGAGCAGAAGTTCACTTTTCAGTCAGTTTCTTTGATGCAGTCTTTCTGTTTGTGTTGTTGTTTCCAAAATGCGTTGTGCCCAACTGCTTGGACAAAAGCTCAGGGGGCCCTAACAAGAAATACTTAAATTGGGTAATTGGCACTAGCACCCACAGATGAGGGATACCATTCGTCGTTTGTTTTTCTGGGACTGTGTGTTACTTCACTCAGCATGAGTCCTCTCTGCTCAGCCATTTTCCTGCAAAGCTCGTGATGTCGTCTTTCTTACTGTGCATAGAACTCCATGTGTAGATTGTACCACATTTTCTCATCCACTGCAGTGAGGGGCATTTAGTTGGTTCCAGCTCCTTGCTATTGTGAAGAGAGCTGAAATAAACATGGCCGTGCATGTATCTCTGTGGTGGCGTAAGTCTTGAGGGTACATGCCCAGGAGTGGTATGGCTGGGTCGGGTGGCAAGTTCATTCCAAGTCTTCCAAGGGTTCTCCACACTGCTTTCCATAGTGGCTGTACGAGTTTACATTCCCACCAGCAGTGGATGTGAACTCACTTTTAAAGTCTAGGTTAAATTAAAACTTCTAAAGAATCAATACACTCTTTCAGTGATTTCCCTCCTTCCCCTTACTTTTCAACAAGAATCCATGTAATTCATGTAAGCTCCATTTGCAGATGTGGTGAGGGGTTTGGACTTCCAGAAAAATCAAGAATGAGCCTTGCTATTGGCCAGGAAGGCAGGGAGGTCTTTCAGACTTCAGTCATTGTGAGACTGGGGCACGGCCCACTGCTCCCAGACGGCAAGAGAGTCCAGAGATGAACGTGTTTTGAAAGGTGCTAATTCTTCATAGTTTCTTCTTCTTTTTTTTTTTTCTTTTCAAGACAGGGTCTCCTTGTAGCCCCAGCTTGTCCTGGAACTCACTCTGTAGACCAGGCTGGCTTTGAACTCACAAAGATCCACCTGCTTCTGCCTCCCAAGTGCTAGGATTAAAGGTGTGTGCCACCATGTCCGGCCATCGTTTCTTCTTAATATTCTTTTACCTAATGCAGTGAAAATGACTTGCTACTCAAACCAGTGAAATCATGAGTTGGGAGACAATCCAGAGATCTTAATAGGATCAGTTCCCAAACCCAGCTCTTAATTTCTGTTGATAAGAGGAAACCCAGTTTTGCTCAACTCCCCTTGAGAAATATAACTCTTGATTGTATCCCACTGCTACTTAGCAGCATCATAGAGATTATTCTAACACTCAGCAGAGGCTGAGGCTGGCAAGAAATGACATCAGCAAGTCTCCTTACATTAGACAAAGTGTTGGGGTCTGGCATAGCACAGAGTTTGTAAAGAAAGAAGGCGGTGGGGGAACCCCAACCAACAATCCAACCAACCAACCAAACAACCCCAAATCTTGAATTCTTTACATTGATGCCCAGGCTAAAAGTTAACTGGAACAGAATTTTTAATATTATCAAGAAACTTTCCTGGGAGGCCAGGCATACATACATTAATTTCTTTAGCAGTGAAAGATCATTTTAGGATTAAGTAACATACAGATGGTTCAACTTGGAGGTGAACTTGATGGGATGATTATGCCCCTTTATTTCTACAGTGTTCCCCCCCTCCACTTATCTTCAAAATACATTATCTGGAATTGTCGGGCAATGTGGGAAAACATTGTGACAAACATTGCTGTTTACGTTTGCCGTGGGGGCGACCGTTTTGTTTGCCTGGCTTGTTCCCTCTGCCACTCTTTTCATGGTTGGCGGCTCCCTGACAGCCAGGATTCCTCCGCTGACATCTGTTATAATGAGAGCTCTGACAGGAATAGATTTGCAAAATGATGGACTCACAAAAGGACAGGAGTCAGTCCCCAAACTTCGCTTGAGATAAGCAGATGCAGTCTGAAAATGGAGCATTTGAACCCATTAGGTCCAGGTGAGCGCCTGTATTCAGCACGCTGGAGTCATTCTGCCCACAACTTTTGTCCCTATCTCCTTCACCCCGCGTTGTAGACATGGGAGGGTTTCTGATGGCATGGGGCACGGTGGTTTTTTATTCCTAGTCTCTGTTCTAGAGACAGGCTCTTCCAGTCCCTCAAGCAGAAGCACGCTGGGCATTTACCCCGTGCCAACCATGGAACAACAGAGCAGACCCACCCCGCACGCCTTAGAAAGGGAAGCTGGGGCAGCACATGGGGCTTTCCCACTCGCCACAAATGATGGCTGTTTGTGCTAGTTAACCTTTTCCGAGCCCGGGTCAGCTCCTGCTGGGAAGCAGTGGCGATCTGGAGGGAATGAAAGTCTGGCAGACCCCAAAGTCTCTTGCAAGCCTTGGCCCCCAACACACGCCACCGCCTCTGCAGAATACCAAACAATTGTGCGTCATGCTCTTCATAAGTCAGCGGGGCCATGTGCTGCTGACAGGTCGGATTCCGGGGAGCTGCCCCCGGGAGCATCTGGGCATCTTCCGGGTAACGTCAGGTCCTGGCTCTGCTCAACTTATAGCAGAGGCTTCTCCAGAAAAGGATGATGTGGAGGCTATCTCAGCCTGGGCTTCATAATTTTCAGCCTCTCCACAAACTGCGTAAAGTCGAGACTTTGTACTTTTTTTTTTTTTTTTTTTTGTTTTTTCGAGACAGGGTCTCCCTGTAGCCCCAGCTGTTGTCCTGGAACTCACTCTGTAGACCAGGCTGGCCTTGAACTCACAAAGATCCGCCTGCCTCTGCCTCCCAAGTGCTAGGATTAAAGGACTTTGTACTTTTAAAGCCAAAGTCAAGCTAAGAATATACATATTTATAACTCGTGCCCGAAGCTTCCGATTATTGACAGAAACCAAGTCAACCAGAAGAATTTTAGGAGAGGAATTCCTGAGGCCCATTCTGTGGGTCTCTTGAGAAGAATCTGGGTGTTTCTGAGGGGCCATACTTATCAAGGAAGTTAGAAGAGTGATAGTGGAAATTGCTTTTCATGGGGTGAAGTTTGGGGAGCAGATGTTTAAAAATTATGAGAATTGAATGTCCAAGTATGGGGTTGATTTTTGTCTCACCATTTTAATACTTGAATATCATAAAAAGGAATCTGATTTCTGCAAATCGCAGGTTGAAATATCATTGGAAATGTATTCATTGCTGTTGTCACAGTTTCTTTGGCAGAAATCAGACCCTCTAATACACTTCAGTGAGACCCCCAACAGTCTGCAGAGCTCTGATTCTCACCCCCCCACTCCTATCTCCTGCTGCAGCCCAGACCTATGGATCACTGTGCTAATTCGGCACCCATGTGGTGATAAAGTGTCATTGTTCAAGCAGTGTGTTTACCTGGCAACCGTTATCCTGAGAAGCCAGGCTGAGCTGATGCATGGTGGGAATGAGTCATTAACTCCAAAAGCTGTTAGCTGGGAGTTCAGACACTGATGCATTAGGGCATTTATACAAGGAGATTAAAAAAATATCTAACATTTCAGGAATTACGTTCTGAGGAAATGCACCTTTAAATCCTTGTTTGTGTTAAAAAAAACCAAAACTCCTATAATACCAGAACCTGATGCTTGTGACTCCTAATGGCAGAGAAGAGAGTGAAATAAGACAAAGGTTGAGACCCTGTGAGTTTTTCACTGGGATGCCAGTAGAGAAATGCGATGCACATGGCAGGATGAGAATCATATCTGTCACATTGCTCTCAATTATTTGGAGGACAGACATTAGTTTCCATAACACCATGTCATAAAGCACTAAAGCTGATTGGCTCTGGTGCTGTTTTTTAAAGCCACAAACTCTTTGCATGTCTTTGGAAACATAAATGGTAGAAAGAAAGAATGTGAGTGACTAGAAAGTTTAAATCTTGGCTCTGTCACTTGTTGGCTATGTGACTGTGAATGTGTTCTTAATTTCTCTTGGCCTTGGTTTCCCTCTAAAATAGAAACTGACAGCACCTGTCCCATTTATCAGATGACTAAACACAAGAATGTTTGAAGTATTTGGCACAGTGCTGATTATACGATTTGAACAAAGGCCTTCCAGAGGTCCCTGTGTCAATGGCTTCACTCCCAAGGTTGGAGGTACTATGGACCTTTAGGATCTTACAGGAAGTCATTAGACCTTTAGGGGTGTAATCATTTTTTTTTTTTTTTGGTATTTTTGAGACAGGGTCTCCCTTTAGTTCCAGTGGTCCTGGAAGTCGCTATGTAGACCAGGATGGCCTTGCACTCACAGGGATCTGCCTGCCTCTGCCTCCCAAGTGCTGGGATTAAAGGCGTGCTCCACCACGCCCAGCAGGGGGTGTATTCTTAAAGACATCAGCTTCTATCTCTGCCTTTCTCTGGTCACTGTTGCCATCCAGCACTTCTACCAGAGGCCTAAATCCATGGATCCCTTTGGTGGATGCATGATATTCTACCCAGAGTTATGTGAGTGCTGGGAATCTGAACTCTAGTCTCAGGCATGCACAGGTAGGGCTTTATCCATTGGACCATCTCTCTAGCCCCTACTCATTGTACACATTATGGAATATTGCCTCACATTTTGATACAGGAACTTGATGTGCAGTGGTCTGATAAAGATCATTGACATATCTGTCACCTTAGACATACATAAGTTCTGTTGAGAACATTATCAATTTTTAATGTTTTCAATATTGCTTTTAATTTGTCTCTTGCTTGATGTCTCAACTTTTACCTCTTAAATTTCCTCTTCTTAGTTTCCTGCAGGAGCAGTGTAGATATGTAGCCCTGTGTTTGATATTTATAAAATGAATTTCATTCATTCATTCATTCATTCATTCATTCATTCATTCATTCATTCAATGAAACCTCAGTGCTCCTATAGCAAATCAATGCTGCACTAGAAGTAGATATAGAGTTTGTGTGCTTGAGTAGCTGACAGTTTCATTAAAGACAGAGGGTGAGAGCTGCAAGTCTGGACATCTGCAGTAAGAATACCAGAAACAAGGTCGGCAAGCGTGATGCCTCCTTATCCCATGTTCCAACTTGGAGCTCTGTCCAGACAGACCTTCAGTGAATAAATTAAAAACTTAAAGTGTATATTAAGCAGTAGCTTAAAGGGCAGAACACATGCCCCACCTGTGGCAATGGGACCTTCTGTCAGAAGAAGCCTGCACCTTCCTTCCCAGCCACCTAGTGAGAGACGGGACCTGCCTTCCTGCTGTCTGGGTAGTTACTCCTCACTGCAGTGTCACTCATATATGTGCTATGTTGAAATAAGTGTCCTGCTATAAGTAGGTAGGAAAACAGCAAACATCTAAACCCTTTGCACTGTGTACAACAAAGCTAGCAAGTAGAAATAGATATAATATATATATATATATATATATATATATATGGTTTCTGAACAAGTAGAAGTCTTTAATGCAGTCATGTCAAGTTCCAGATCAAGTCATTTCCCCACTGATTAAACTCTTCAGTGATAGCTTATAAGATGGTGTGTCAGCACGGTCTTACACTGTTGGGGCTGGAGGAGCTCTGATGATGATGGGTGGCTCCTTTGGAAAGGATTGTGAGCACCTCAAAGCAGTGCTTGGATTGTACAAATTCTTTTTTTTTAATTTTTATTTATTTCTGTATGTGTATCAATGTACTGTTTGCATGCAGATTTGTGCACCCGTGTCGTGCAATGCTGCGGAGGTCAGAAGAGGGTGTCGGATTCCCCTGGAACTGGAGTTCTCCTTGAATTGGAGTTTCAGACGGTTCTCGGCCGCCATGTGGGTGCTGGGGATCGAACCCGGGTCCTCTGCAAGAGCAGTCAGTGCTCTTAACCGCTAGGCCATCGCTCCAGCCCCGGATTGTACAAATTCTTAACCTGGCCAAATACCATGGGTTCCCCTTTTTTTGTTTTAAAAGTAATTACTTTCTTCTTTTCTCTCCTTTCTTTCTTTCTTTCTTTCTTTCTTTCTTTCTTTCTTTCTTTCTTTCTTTCTTTCTTTCTTTCTCTCTCTCTCTCTCTCTCTCTCTCTCTCTTTCTTTCTTTCTTTCTTTCTTTCTTTCTTTCTTTCTTTCTTTCTTTCTTCCTTTCTTTTGGACAGGGTCTCCCTGTAGCTCTGGCTGTCCTGGAACTCACTGGGTAGACCAGGCTGGCCTTGAACTCACAGAGATCTGCCCGCCTTTGCCTCCCAAGTGCTAGGATTAAAGGTGTGCACCACCATGCCTGGCTTAAAAGTCATTTCTTAAAATGGGCTTTTAAGTGAGTCACATTTTAGTATTTATATTGTTAAAATATGTGCTGATATAAACCAAGACTCAAATCTCTTCATGAAATACCTTATGCTTTTGGGGTTCCCCTCTCTGACTACTCCCCCCAGTACTGGGATTAAACCCAGTGCCTTGTGCATGTTAGACTAGTGCTCTGCCATTTGAGTTACATCTGCACCATACTAGATATTTGATCCAGTTTTTAAAAATCGATTATAAAACACTTTTAAATTTGTATCAGCCAGTAACTTTTTACCCCTGAAACAGGCTGTCTCTTCTTACCAGCCCCACACGTCGACCTTACTCTGACGTTACCTTGTTGTTCTTGAGTCAGTCAACCATGCTGGGCACAGGCGCTGTATGGAACCAGTCACCATCACTCTCCCTCTTTATCCTGCCACCAAAAAGAGAAGTCTGTGTATTAGACAATCCTGAGGTGTTGGTGTTACAATCGTCCCGTGTTTGACTTTTGTGTAAAGTAATGCATGCTGTTTTGTATTGTGGTATGAAAACAAAACTGTAACTGCATTAGAAACTATTTAAAAATTAGATTTTTTGGTGACCTATAGACCATATTTCACCTCATATTCACTATGAAGATAACTGACTTTATACAGTCAGTGCTAAAATTGATCTATGCTTATCATCATCACCACCACCACCACCATCGTCTTCATCATATCATCTCTAAGGAGCAGCCTGGAACCAAATCTTTACTTATATTAGCATAAATTCCTAGGGTAGCTGAATTATTAGGTTAAAGGCATTCTGCTCCTTTAAGCCTCACTAACTTTATCTAGCTGATAATCAAGTTGCTGGGACAGGTGTGCTTTGTGACCCAACATCCTTTGGATCCAGGACAAAACAGCCCTGATGAAGGCCAGATGCAGGTACCGAGATCCAGAGTTTCCCTTGTCACTGAGACATTGCAGGCATGTTGTATAACTGCTTTGGCACTGACATTCAGTCCTATCTGTTGATGGACCTGGGAACCTTGCTTCAGTTCGTTCTGCCCCTTAGACGCCATTCATCATTGCACACCCTGTCAGGGAATGGCCCACAGCACTGTGACAGATAGATACACTTAGTGAATTACACATGCAAATCAGCCAAGGTTGATTGGTCCAGCCTTACTGTGTCACCGCAGTCATTCTGATAAGTGACAGGGTTGATGGCTGCCTGGGGATGCTGGGTGGTGTACAGGGCTGGCATTTCAAAGGCAGGCTTGCTTGGCGTTCACTGTGCTTGTGCAAGCTGTGGAGGGTTGAGGAGGCTGACAAATCAGCTCACTCTGGTTTAGGAACAAAAGGGCACACTCAGAAAATGTGACCACACATTTCTTGCAGCCACTTGACACCTCCAGGGAACACGGCTGGATACTGTGGGGCTTTCTTCCCACTGACTCTCTGATTCATCTCTGTATGCCCAAGCTGTCTTCCTTGGCACATGGAATAGATTGGGAAAGCTGCAGAGACTCAAATAACGGAGACGTCTCCTTTCGTCTTCTTTAGTAGATGAGCTAGAGGTCAGAGAACAAACTGATGATAAAAGAGCAAGAAATCCTTGAAAAAGAACAGGTAGGATGTGTCTTAGGGGCTGCAGAATGGAGCTAAACAAGGACAGATTCTGTTACACCTTAAACCTACTTAAGCTGAACAGAAAGAATAATTAACTGGCAGAAAGAAAATATTTGAGTTGCAGGGATTGGATAATGACTAATCTTTATCCAGAGTCAATAACACATGGCATGTCCCCACACATGGGGACAGGAAGATCTCAGGATCCTCAACCTGATCTCAGCTCCATCACTTAGCTCTGTGGCAAATATCTTACACATTGTAAATGTCTTCTTTCCTTTAAAATAAGGCTAATAATACAAGGTTAGTATAGGGTTGTTAAAAGATCAGTCAATTAAGCTACTGGGCCAGGTGTATAAGATAATATATGCAGACACTTGTGGCTTAGAAGTTATTATTAAGCAATTATTGTTTCATGGAGTATCACTTAACACAGGAGTGGTCATACTTTAGTTATGTAGCTTCTTTTTATGATACTGACCTGATTTTCAGGTAACTTTCAAGCTGGGGCAGTGATGAAGGAGAACACAATGCCCAAAAGTTATCTAAAAACATCAGAAGTATTTTAGAATCAAGTTCTATTTGAATTGTTGCAACAGTATTTGTCCACACAGGCTGTCTGATGGAAACTCTCTCTGCAAGCAAGGCACAAAGCTTAAATAAGCTATTATAGGCTCTTGGGAATAATCCTATACCTCTCTCAGTGATAGACAGCCACTGTCTGCAAAGGACCAAGCTTTAGGTGTACATATTTTAAAAATATTTATTTATCATTTTTATTTTATGTACATGAGTGTATTGTTTGCATGTGTGTATGTTCACCCATGTTGTATAATGTCCTCAGAGGTCAGAACAGGGTGTTGAGTCCCCTGGAACTGGAGATAAAGATGGTTGTTAGCTGCCATCTGGGTGCTGGGCAATCAAATTCAGGTCCTTTGTAAAAGCAGCCGGCGCTCTTAACTGCTGAGCCATTTCTCCAGCCCCCTTTAGGTAAACACCTTTAAGGGAGGTCTTGTATATCTTAGTTAATGATATAATTTGTTTAGATGTAGAAGATGGGCTTGCTGCACAAAGATGACTTGTTAGATTTATTTATGTCTACAGTCTTGAGATTCTTCCTCTGTCTGAGATGGACAGCTTTGTACTTATCTAGTCATGAAACATGCTAGATGTTGTCACTTTTTACAGTCCTTTAACAGTAGATGTTTCCAAGCTGATCTGTTGAGAGATGTTGACTGTGGAGGTGGATTCCATGTGAGCCTTCCTCTGCCATCCAAACTACCAGGAAGTTGTATCTTCACAAAGTTCTAGATGAGGACTTGATAGCAGGCAGCATATTTCAGGAAACAATTTTAAGACAGAAGGGGTAAAAACCAGTCCATGTGTAATTGTGAGCTGGTAGCCAGAAAGCAGTTGAGTGGAGAATGTTCTGAAGGGCTTCATCTCAAAAGTTTTTCCTTAGACATAAAAAGGGAGACATTTAAAAAATTATATGGTGGGCTGGAGAGACCGCTCAGCAATTAAGAGCACTAGTTGCTCTTGCAGACGAACTGGGTTCGATTCCCAGCACCCACATGGCAGCTAACAACTGTCTGTGGCTCCAGGTCCAGGGGATTGGATGCCTTCTTCTGAGCTCTGCAGGCACTGCACAGCATGATTGCACTTACACACATGCAGGTGATATACTTATAAACAGAAAATAAAAATAAAATGTAAAAAAAATAATAAAAAATTTACGTGTATGAGTGCTTTGCTTGAATGTATGTGATGCCTACGGAAGACAGAGAGGGTATCAGATCCCATAGAACTGGAGTTAAGGGCAGTTGTTAGCCTCAATGTGAGTGTTGGGAACTGAACCTAGGTCCTCTGAAAGAGCAGCCAGTGCTCTGAACTGCTGAGCCATCTCTGCAAGCTCTGGAGGCTGTTCAGAAAATAGTGCCTTAACTTGCTTTCAGATGCTGTATTAGGTACTTGTTTTCCTTACTAGGAGTGAATATCTGACAAGAAGCTACTTAAGGATGGGTTTATTTTTATTTTATTTTTTACAAGCCTTCTTTTACAAGATGGTTCCCTGAAACTCAGAATTTTCCATAGACACGTGTTATACACAGTGACTGGTAAGCACTCCAGGTATGTGTATACCAACAATATAAGTAGCACAGAATTTGTTAGACATGCCTAACAATGTTTTTTTAAACATCAATTTAAGCTTCAAATTGGAAAACATTGACTGTAATTTAAATTCTTGTTAATAGGCATTTTAAGTAATATATAAATACAAGAAACAGTGTTCAGTATGTTTAGATACTGAAGAAATGCAAAATGAATGTACAATGTGATCCCAAAACATGTCTACCAGAATGGATAAAGTTAAAAGAAAATATGTCAACACCAAATGAAGATGAGATGTAGATAAAGTAAACCCTCATGCATTTCTTGTGGAAATGTAAAATAACAAGCATTCTAGGAAAGAATGTGGCAGTTTCTTAATAGATACAATCAGTTTGCTACCCACTGATTATGGAACTGAAGGGAGTAAAATTCATATATACCTGTCCAGTCTCTGCTTCCTGACTGTAGACACCATGTGATCAGCTTCCTCCTGCTCTATGGGCTATGTCCTTTCTTAAACTTTAAGAACGGACATAGCCCATCACAGTGGGGAAGGCATGGTGGCCGGAGTAGGAGGAAGCTGGTCACAGTGTCTACAGTCAGGAAGCAGAGACTGTACAGGAAGTGGGGCTGGGTTGGAAAAGTCAAGGCCCACTCTCAGTGAGCCACTTCCTCCAGTAAGCCTCCACCTTATAAAGGCTCCACTATCTCCCCAAACAATGCGACCAATTGGGGACAAAACCTTCAAACACATAAGCCTATAGGGAGCATTTCACACCCAAACCCCAAGAGATGCTATCATCGAAACACAGCAGACTGGGTAGCTTGTGAACCATGCAAGTGTACTTTGCCTATGGTTCTGTTGGTGAAGTCCAAGAGCATATCTGGGTAGAGGACCTCTGTGTTACTGTGGTGTGGTGGAAGGGTAAGTGACACCGAATGCAGAGGACTCAGTCTGAGTTGTGTTTCAGTTTGCTTATGTAGGGATTCAGGGTACTTGAGCTATCGCAGACTAAGGGTTTTTCAGCTAGACCTTATGCTAGATGATGGAGCTAGGAATTGAATGGAGCACAGTACAGGCCATAGAGGGGCATGACATGTCAAAATAAAGAAGTTAGCTGTGTAAGAGAGAGACAGGCAAGCATGTAGCAGAAGCCAGCATCGCACCCTCTCACAACTTGGAAGGGAATAGTTAATTCCTTCTGTGGTCCTAGGAGAGGGAATATTTAAGTGGGTCTTGAAGAGTGGATGGAGTCTATCAGGTGGTGGCAGGGAGGAAGGACATTCACACAAGGCTGGGGGACAGATAAGGAGCATGTCTGTTCTGAGCATGCTCATAAGGTCTTCACATTTCCATTCTTTTCCCTTGGGATTTTGTTGTTAGCTTCCCTTGTGATCATAAGTAGTAGTTATTTTGTGAGGGATGCCTATTCTGTGAGGCTCTACTTAGGAAAACAGAGGGCACACATAGGAAGTCTTTCACAGGTGAGTGATGATAAAGTCAGCTCCTGGCTCCTGAAATCTCCCCTGGTGTGGCTCCTCGGACCCCTTCCATCTGGGATTTCCTGTGCCTGGGACCTGGAGGTAGATTGTTCCTTTCTAGGGGATGTAGGAACTCCAGGTAATATAGTTTTTCTGTCTTTTTTGACCTTTCTCCTGAGTCTTGTAGGTTGTGCATATTTGCCAGTCATCTTCCACACTAGCAAAGGTTTCTTGTCTGATGCCTCTCACCTTCTTCGCCCTCTTCCTGAAAATCTGCTTTCAGGACAGGGCCCCACACCATCACTTCTCCTTCAGCTGTTCAAATTCACGGTTTCTTTATCCTTTTTCTCCTGGATGGAATAACTTCTCTAGTCACCACTGTATACACATGGAGAGAGAGAGAGAGAGAGAGAGAGAGAGAGAGAGAGAGAGAGAGAGAGAGAGAACTCGTGTGGATCTAGGTTGAGAGTTGGTTGAGATATTCAAAGGCTTCTTAAGACTTTAAACAAATAGATGGGCTATGGGACTGTGGTTGTAAAAATGGAATGGATGGCTGAGACCATTGATAGGCTTCGGAAAGAACCTGGACAGGTGACTCATCATAATTGCAGGGCATTTCGGGATATCACATAGTCCCCTGAGACTTAGTTGACCTAGGAGGGCAAAGAGTAAAATATTGTTCCTTTAAGTCCTTTTGATCATATTAGTATAGACCTCCAAGTATGGTTATTAAGCATCTAGAAGTGAGTAACACCAGTCTGGTACTGTTATTTTTATTTTATTTTATTTTATGATTTTTTTAAATTGAAGATTTGTGCCTTTCATACATTTCTTAATGAAATTTATACACATTCCTCCTTCTTTGCCCCCTGCTAGAGCTCATCATTCTACCGTACATGTCTTATATCTTCTTCTTTTTTTAAATAATGCTTTTATTGATGTTTTGTGTATTTCAGACATCATTTCTCAGTTCAGTTTAGACATAGTCCCCTTTCCCTTCCCCCCACCCCACCCTAGATCATGCATTCTGCCATAACTGTTCTATATCTTTCTCTCGGTCTTTTTATGTTTAGGAATTCACATTTTCCTCCTTTAATTTTATATTACTCTAAAATATGAATATATACTTTCCACTCATATACAGTAATTACAGAGTCTGAAAGTAAGTGGTGGATCCATTCTAGAGCCCATTAACATATTTACAATATAACAACATAGTTGCTTTCAGATAAACAGAACTATAACAATAATGTTGTTCAGCTTGCCTTTCATCTGGGGATTTGGAGTTAGCATCCACAAATGAGGGAGACCATTCACTGCCTGTTTTTCTGGGACTGTGTTACTTTACTTAGCATAATGGCTTTGAGTTCCACCCATTTACCTGCAAAATTCATAATGTCATCTTTCTTTACCACTGCATAGAACTCCATTGTGTAGATGTACCACATTTTCTCTATCCACTCATCTGCTGTGGGGCATTTGGGTTGGTTCCAGGTCTTCGCTATTGTGAAGAGAGCTGCAATAAACATGGATGTGCACGTATCTTTGCAGTAGGATGAGTCTTGTGGGTATATACCCAGGAGTGGTATGACTGGGTCAGGTGGTAGGCTCATTTTGAGTCTTTTTTTTTATATTAAATTAGTTTTTATTGATGCTTTGTGCATTTCATACATTTTTTCCAATTCAGTTCAGGCTTATTTCCCTTTCCCTCCCCCCCCCCACCCCATCCCAGATCATGCATTCTGCCATACCTCTCCTGCATCTTTCTCTCAGTTTTTTTTTTCATTTTTAGCTATAAGTGATAATCCATGAGTACAAGCATCCTTCATGCAAAACCTATCTGCAGGCTGTTGTGCCCAAACACCTACAGCCCCACCATCCAGTGGGGGGTGACAGGTTGTTTGTTCAATCAAGTTGATCAAATGAGTGTCCAGACTACATTGCTGTAGTTTCACCATTCACCCCAATCGCAGCCCTTACATTCTACCACGCCCCCTCTTCCGCAGGTTGTTCCCTAGGCTTAGAAAGTAGTGGTATTATTGTCCAGGTGCTGGGCGCTGCGTGAGCTATGCGAGAGAGCTCGCTTGGATGAGGGCGGTCGGCAGGATTTCGTGAATCTGGGAGCAGGATCCTAGGAGACGCGTGCTTGTGGGCATTAAATCTTAACTAGTTTGGAGTGAGATGACATTTTTTAAACTATATTTTTTTCCCAATCCATGGGACATGGGAGGTTTGTCCATCTTCTGATGTCTTCCTCAATTTCTCTTCTTCAGGGGTTTAAATTTTTTTGTTGTAGAGATCTCTGTGTTTTGGTTGTTTTTTCTTTAGTTTTTTTATTATTTTGTTTTTTTTTTTTTTTTGAGGCTATTGTGCGTGGGAGGTCTCCTTGTAGTCCTTCTTTCAGTGCTGTTGTTGGTGTACAGAAAGGCTACTGATTTTCTATGTTAATTTTGTATCCTGCCCACTTTATCAAGGCTTGTAATCGTTTCTTCGGAGTTTCTGGTGGAGTTCTTAGCATCCCTTAGGTAGACAATCATATATCAGCAAAAAGGGATAGCTTGACTTTCCTCTTTTCCAATTAGATACTCTTCCTTTATTTTCTTTTCTTGCCTTATTGCCCAGCTAGGGTTTCTAGCACTATATTGAAGAGGAGTGGTGACAGGGGCAGCCTTGCCGAGTTTCCTACCTTTAAGGGAATGCTTCTGTCATTTCCCCATTTAGGATGATATTGGCTGTGGGTTTTTGTATATATGGCTTTGATACATTGAGGAATGATCCCTCCAGATCCAATTCCCTCCAGGACTTTAGTAAACGCATGGAAGGACGGGATTTTCTGGAGTGTTCTTAAGCTTTCTCCGCATGCAATTGAGATGATGGTGTGGGTGTTTTGTGCCTTCAGGTCCATTGATATGTTTGATGATGTTTATTGATTTTCGTATGTTTGAACCATCCCTGCATGTCTGGTATGAATCCAACTTGGTCATGGTGGATGATTTCTTGATGTGAGTCTGTATGCGATTTGCCAGAATCCTGTTTAGAAATTTTGACATCTGTGTTCATTAGGAGAGATGGGTCTAATAGTTCTCCTTTTTTGGTTGTGATCTTTCCTGGTTTTGTAGTAGCGAATGCTGGCTTCATAGAAGGTATTGGGAGAATCCCTCGTTTGTATGTCCTTCTAAAACAATTTAATAGTAATGGTTGTAAGTCTTTACGAATATTTTATAGAATTCTGCCGTGTGAATCACTCGGGCCTGGCATTTTTTGGGTTGGGAGCACGTATTACTCTTGCGATTCTTCCTGTACTATTGGATCGTTAGGCTGTATATGTTTTTTGTTAGCTTTGGCAGATTCCCAGGATTTCAGATATTCATCCATTTTCTTCTAGGTTTTTCAAACTTAGGAGAAAGTAAGTTTTTGAAGTATCCCTATACTTGTCTGGATCTTTTCATTGGTCTGCGTTGTGATATTTCTCCCTTTCATCCAACAATGTCTATTGATTTGGGGAGTTGTTCTCCTTTCTTCTTGTTAACTGGAACTAGCTGAGAGGTCCCTGTCTATCTTTGTTTATTCTCGCAAAGAAACAAACTTTCGGACTTCATTGAATTTTTACTTGTATTTCTTATCTTTTTTTTTCTATTTCAATTGATCTCTGCTGCTGATTTTTGTTATTTCGTCGTGTCTGCTCGTTTTAGGGTTCATGTTTTGCTGTCTCTCAAGTATTATTTAGCTGCAGTGTTGAATCATTCACTTGTGCTCTATCCTCTGTTTTTATTATGGGGCACTTAGAGGCTAAAACTTCCTCATTGATTGCTTTTAAGAGTGTCCCTAGATTTTCTGTGTTGTTTTTATCATTGTCATTAAGTTCCAGGAATGGTTTTATTTCTTTCTTTATTTTCTTCTTCTGATCCACTTATTATTCAGGAGGGTGTTGTATAGTCTCCATGTTTCCCTGTCAGGTTGTAAGGTTTATCTAGTTTTGATCTTGAAGTTTAATTGCCTCGTGGTTCTGATAGAATGCATGATTTTTTCATTTTTTTATTTGTTTTTTTTTGAGTTTTTTTCCCTGTGTCCCACGCTCATCTGCTATTTTGGGATGTTCCATGAGGGTGCTGAGTAGAAAGTGTTGTTCTGGTGTTTGGGTGAAATATTGGTAGATGTCCTGTGAGGTCCATTGGTGTAGTTGTTGGTCATTTAGTTCAGATGTCTCTCTGTTTATCCTTTGTCCTGTTTACCTCTTCTGGGGACTTAATGGGGTATTGAAGTCCCCTACGTATTATGTGCTGGGTTATTCTGTACCTTGAGATCCTGAAGAATTGTCTTTAATAAAGTTTGGTGCACTGATGTTTGGTGCATATATATTTATGATTGTGAAATCTTCATCGTCAATGTTCCTTTAATAAGGATGTAATGCCCTCTTTGTCTCTTTTGATTTCTTTTGTTTGAAGTCTATTTGTTCTGATATTAGAATAGCCACACCCGCTTTCTTTTTGGTACCATTTGCTTGGATACTTTCTTCCATCCCTTCACCTTAAGTTGGTGCCTATCCTGAAATTGAGATGGGTTTCTTGTAGAAGCATATAGATGGGTTTTGTTTCCTAATCATTCTCCCAGTCTATGCCTTTTGATGGGGAGTTTAGCCCATTATTTTAAGGTTCATTTGAAAGATGGATGTTGCTTCCTTTCACTTTATTATCCATTTGGACTCTAGCCTTTGTTTTTGCTCCTGTGGTTAGTTTTTGTTAGTTTTCTTTTCCTAGGTGTTTGAGGATTTTTGCTCCTCTCTTCTGCCCTTTTGAATTGCTTCAAGTATTTTATGAAGATTGGTTTTTTTCAGACATGTATTCCTCATCTTGTTTATGTCATGGAAGATTTTTCTCTCTTCTTCAGAATAGTCGACATTTTTGCTGGGTAATATCTCTGGGTTGGCATCCATAGTCCCTTAACACGGGAATGCTTTGCTCCATGTTCTTCTTGCTTTCATGGTTGTGAGGCGAGAAGTCATGTTAATTCTGATGGTTTCCCTTTGTATGTGACTTTTTTCTTTTGTGGCCCTCAGAATTTTGTCTTTGTTTTGGGCATCTAGCATTTTAACTATGATATGGCGTGGGTGTTGTCTTTTCTGATCTTGTCTATTTGGGGTCCTATGTGCTTCTTGTATTTGTATGGGCTTGTCTATTTTAGTTTGGGAAATTTTCATCTATTATCTGTTGAAGATCTGATCAATACTATTCTCTTGAGATTCTTCTCCTTCCTCTATTCCTTGATGCGGGAGTTTGGTTTTTTTCATAGTGTCCCATATTTTCCTGGTTGTTCCACTTTTTGTGTATTTTTAAATTTTTCATATCTTTATTTGAGCTTTTTAATTGCTCTGTGTTATCTCCAGGTCTGATATTTTTTTTTTTTTTTTTTTTTGCTTGTTTTTTTCCTTTTCTTTCTTCTTGATTGACTGAGTGTTCTAATTCTTTTTTGTTTCCTCCTGTGTTTTTTCTTTAGACTTCCATTCCTTTTTGAGCATTCTCAATCCTTTTTGGCTTTTCCAATCTCTTCTTGGTGCTCTCTTACTTTGGGTTGGCTTCCTTTTTTCAGTGTTTTCTACTTCCATTCGGAGTTTGGTTTTTTTCTCCTTCTAGTCTCTTTTCTGGAGTTTGTCATTCTGTTCCTTTAGTTCTTTCGAAGTTTGTCATTGTATCCCTCTAGGTCCTTTTTGAGTTTTTCATTCTCTCTCTTTGTTCCATGACTTCTTCTTTATTTTCTTTAATTTCTCTGCGTATGTCTGCAATTATTCGTCTAAGATCTGTTCCTTGGGTTCCTCCAAGGGGATCCCATTGGGCTATCTCCCTCCAGGTTTGGTAGGGCTTGGTGTGGGATTATCCTGTGCTTTCCCATGTTGTCCCTTCGTCGTGTCCGGCAATAGGATTTCCCTTTTTGTGGTTCAAGTCACAACCGACTTTTCACTATATTAGCGATGGTTTTGCTTGCCTCTTCCGATGCCTTTGTTTTTTATTTTTTTTTTTTATAGGTGTATTGACTTGGCTAGGTTTCAGGTTTTCAGTTTGTGTATATATTGGATGTTGGAAGCCTAAGTTAGTCTCTCTTTCTGTTCTGAAGGTTCTCCAAAAGGAAGACCACTTGGATTCTTAGCATTCACTTGGCGCGGGGTGGGGGTGGGGTGGGGTATGGTGCCTGATCTAGCCCGCGCCCCGGTCCCTCTGGGCCGGGGACCCCATAGCGGGTTCAGAGCGAGACCTTCTCCCAGCTGCCCCCCGCCAACCCCGCCTAGAGCTGTAGAGCTGTGTACCTGGCCTGGCGCGTTATGGCGTCTCCCTGCGACCAGGTTCCCCCCACAAGTCCAGCTGGGACTAGAGCAGACGGAAACGCGACCCTCAGCTCACCAGCGTGCCGGTCCCTCTGGGCCGGGGACCCCGTAGACGGGTTCAGAGCGAGACCTCTCCAGCTGCCCCCCGCCAGACCACCCCCCTAGAGCTGTAGAGCTGTGTACCTGGCCTGCGCTTTTATGGCGTCTCATTTTGAGTCTTTAAAGGGTTCTCCGCGCTGCTTCCATAATGGTTGTACAAGTTTACATTCCCACAACAGTGGATGAGTGTTCTCCCTTTCCCCACAACCTCTCAGCATTTGGTGTCTTTTTTGTTTTCTTGATCTTAGCCAGTTGTATCAGAGTGTTGTTTTTTAATGCAAATTAACCTTCTCTTAATTTATTTATTTTTATTTTTATTTTTTTGTATGTGTATGAATGTTCTGTCTGAAGGTTTGTGCACTCGTGTCGTGCAATGCCATGGAGCTTAGAAGAGGTTGTCGGATTCCCCTGGAACTGGAGTTATCCTGGAATTGGAATTTCAGATGGTTCTCGGTCACCATGTGGGTGCTGGGGATTGAACCTGGTTGGCACTCTTAACTGCTAAGCCATCTCTCCAGCCCCCTGAGAGTGGTTTTAATTTGCATTTCCTTAATTATTAATGATGTTGAACACTTTCTAAGATGTTTCTCAGCCATCTTTCCTTCCTCACTGGTGAAGTCTCTATTGAGTGGGTCATTTGTTTATTTTTTTGTTTTTTTGAGTAGTTTTATATTTCTGGAAATCAATGCTCTGTCAGATGTTTCTGCGGTGAAATGTTTCCTCCACTCTGTGGGATTTCTCTTCACTTCCTTGATTGTTTCTTTTGATGAACGAAAGCTTTTGAGTTTAATGAGGTCCCATTTGTCAATTGTTGACCTTAAATCTTGCGCAGCTGCTGTCTGATTTAGGAAGTCTTTTCCTACACCTATTGTCTTGTGTCTGCTGCCAACTTTTTCTTCTTCATCTGCCTTCAGAGTTTGGGGTTTCATGTTGAGGTCTTGGGATCCATCTGGAGTTACTTTTGTACAGGGTGTGAGGTAGCGGTTTATTTCATTCTTCTACAAGTGGTGATCAGTTTTGCCAAACCACTTGCTGAAGACTCTATCTTTTCTCCATTGTGTCTTCTTGGCCCCCTTTCAATATAAGATGGCTGAAGTGTATGTGCTCAGATTTCGGTCTTCAGTTTTGGTTCCATTGGTCAACGGTCTGTTTTTTGTGCCAGACCAGGCTGTTTTATGACTGAGCCCTGTAGTTTTTGAAGTCTGGTATAGAGATCCCCCCTGTGTACTCTTTGCTCAGGGTTGTTTTTGGCTATTCAGGGTCTTTTGTTTTTCCAAATGAATTTAAGGACTTTTTTTCCCAAGCCTGGTGAAGAAACTCTTGGGGATTTTGATTGGAATTGCTTAAATCTATACAAGAGGTTTGGTAAAATGGGACATTTTTTACAGTGCTAATTTTCTCAATCCATGAGCATGGGAGGTTTTTCCATCTTCTGATGTCTTCTCAATTTCTCTCTTTAAAGCTTTTAAATTTTTGTTGTAGAGATCCTTGGTGTCTTTGGTTAGTTTGTTCCTAGGTATTTTATTGTTTTTGAGGCTATTGTGAGTGGGAAGGTCCTCTTTGAATTCTTTCTCAGTTGCTTGGGTCTTGGTATAAAGAAAGGCCATTGAATTTTTTAGGTTAATTTTGTATACTGCCACTTTGCTGAGCTGTTAATCGTTTCTAGGAGTTTCCTGGTGGAGTTTTTTAGCATCCTTTAAGTAAACAATCATATCATCAGCAAAAAGGATAGGCTGTTGACTTCTTTCCAATTAGTACTTCCTTTAATTTTCCTTTACTTGCCTTATTGTCCTAGCAAGTTTTTCAAGCACTGTAATGAAGTTGAGTGGTGACAGGGGGCAGCCTTGCTGAGTTCTNAAAGGGCTGTTGATTTTAATTTTACACTGAGAATAGGAACACTCTCAGGATTTCAGTTCACCCATGATTTCACTTAAGAAAGACTAAATAACATTTTATTTTTGTACTGTAGCTAATGTTGTCCAAAATATGTGTATGTGTATTAGATTGAGATTTTGCTTGATTATGTAGAGCTTGCTTTAACAAAAACTGTGGAAGCTTTTTAAAAAAAATCATTGCACAACAAAATCATAATAAAGGACCTGAAATACAAGAAATTCATAACTTGATGAGCTATTTCATATTTTATCATCTTAGTTAAAATGCATAATGCAGTCAACTTGTAGATAGCCAGTCATTCAAAAAAGGCACTATCATGTTAGGTTTTCAGTTTGATGTTTTAAAAATAATAAGTTTAACAAAAATTTTTGTTTCTATACAAATTGATATTTCCTCCGTGGGCCAAAATATAAATTCCAGACACAAAGAGTTTAAGAAGAAAACCAATAGGAAGCAAAATACACAGTAGAATACAAGTTCAAGTTCAGACATCGCTTTACAAACAGACTGAAATGTCTGAGGAAGCAATGGGGCTTAAGAAAGGAAGGGAAATAAATGACAGAATAAGAAAGCACATCAGTGTAACTCACCTGGTATCTGCCAGGAATACTTGAGGCCACAGATTCATGCATATCTTTGTCTACAAGTACACAGTACAACGAAATTTTGAAAGAAAACCAATAGCCAATAGCCTCTGAACTAGCAAGGAACTAAGAACCACAGGACTTGAGTTCAACAAGGCTGTCCAAACCATGCTGACAATCACCACCCTGGGATGACGTGATAGCAGATGAAGGGGACTGCACTCAAACATGGTTGATGACATGTAAAGGAGGAACTGGATAGGATCAAACATTGGAAGAGGGACTTCCTCTGTAGTAAACACATAGACACCCATCCTGTCTACAGACTTCTTATGATGGCTCTGGTTAAGCTTTTTTGGCTTTATTATGCAACAAGGGCATATACACTCTGTACAATTTTTATCTTTTCCCACATATGTGGTATACAGAATGAGACTTATGGTTTCCACATGGAGCTTCTTCCCAAAAGGCTTGTATGTTGAAGGCTTGGTGCCCTGATGCAGTGTTTGAGAGAGATTGAATCATGAGGGAATTAATGTTTTAACAAAAATGGAAAGGGAGCGGCCCCCATTTGGAGGAAGTAGATCACCTCTCCATATGTCTTATCCCTGCCCGTTCCCCCCTGCCCCTCTCTCTTCCCAGCTGATGCAATGTGATCACCCTTCTCAACTACACACTCTTTTTTAATTTATTTATTTATTCATTTTATTTTTAATTTTATTTTATATTTTGTTATAGATCACAATATAAGAAGCACATTGTTTGCAGATCACATAACATTGCTCAGTTTGCCATACCAATTAGAATCCACAGATGAGAGATACCATTCGTCGTTTATTTTTCTGGGACTGTGTTACGTCACTCAGCATGATATCTTCTAGCTCCATCCATTTACCTGCAAAGTTCATGAGGTCATCTTTCTTATCCCTGAATAGAACTCATTGTGTACATGAACCACATTATTCGTTTATTTTTTTTTATTTTATTTTTGTATGTGTATGAATTATCTGTTTGCATGAGGTCTGTGCACCCGTGTCGTGCAATCCGGGAGGTCAGAAGAGGGTCTCAGATTCCCTGGAACTGGAGTTTATGAGCGTTTGGCTTTCAGGTATGTTAAGTGCATTTGTGCATGCAATGCCCAGAGGGCCAGAAGAGGGGCATCAGAACCCCCTGTTACTGGCTCTATAGAAGACTGATGCTCAGTGCAGCGGTAGTGAGGTTCTACTAGAAAATTCCACGGGGTAGTAGGGATCCCTGGCTGGAGAGCACCTGATTCTGGCTCCTTATCCTCTCAAAGATTGTATGAGTTACCTACAATGTATCGTCTAATAAATTTCTTTTCTACTCAGTCCAGCCTAAGTAGATTCTGTTGTTCACAACCCCAAACCCTGGTGATATGGCGGTAGACTATTGTGTGCCTATGAACTGATTTATGGCTTGGAGTCCAGAATAACACGTGTTGTGTTTTTTCTTTGGTTCATGTATCTTTTAATTTCTGTTGACCTTTAATGCCAACCCTTGAGATTATTTATTATTTTCCTTCTCAGTTCTGATTTGTTTTGATTTAAAATGAAATAATGGAAGAGTTTATGGTCACAGTCGATTCCTTTGTTGTGGGCCTGTGCTGATGCAGAACAGTACAGTAGCAAGAATGTGTAGTTGGGCTGGAAAGAGGGCTCAGTGTTTTAAGAGACATGCCTGCTCTGTAGATTCCCTACTACCCTGTGGAATTTTCTCTAGTAGAACCTCACTACCTGCACTGAGCATCAGTCTTCTATAGAGCCAGACACCAAACCCTTCCACTATTTGTTGGATAGTGTCCCCTAGGGGTGACAGAATTATCAGAACCCAAGTCAAACATCTGCATGTTGGATATAAGGGAATCCAGGATGAGGAAGTATTTTCCTTCAACTTTGAAAAGAATAAATAGCTGGAGTGAAAAATTTTTTAAATGTACAGAGGAGTGTTTAATAATACCTGGTGATCACAATGACAGAAATCTACTGTGAATTACAATATACCTTTTTTGACATACATTCTTCATCCTACACTCCATTCCAGGCAGCCTGATCTCTCCTTCACTTCCTTCCCACCTTTACAAAATGAGGCTTATGTAATTTACTCAGGATCATGCAGCTACTGAAAATGAAAATTAGGATTTGAATCCAATTTTCTTGAGATCCGAACTCCGTAGCTCAGTGTTGGGTTAAAAGTCGTATTAAAGTCTATCCCTTATACTATGCCCCAAAGCACTAAGCCCACTATGTAAGACAGTTCATACTATGTATTCAGAAGAAATCATTTAATTCCATTTCAGCAGGTATGATTTAAATGCCTAGAACAGGATCTTAGTCCCACCATTTAGAAATGATATAAAGTTAGGCAAATTTCTGAAGCCTAAGAGTCTGTTTCTGCATCCACAGAAGGGAATGGGGAGTTTCTATCATAAGAGATGATAGACCCAGGCCCAGACCAGTTTCACAGAAGAAATTCTATAAAACACACTCAAAAAGACCTACAACCATTATACTGAAACTGTTTAGAAGGATACAATCAGAGGAATTCTCCCAAATACTTCTATGAAGCCAGCATCACTCTGTTACCAAAACCAGGCAAAAATACAACTAAAAGGAGAATTATAGACCCTCTCCCTAAGAACACAGATGCCAAAATTCTAAACGAGATACTGGCAAATAACATACAGACCCACATCAAGATGATCACCATCAATGACCAAGTTGGATTCATACTAGAGATGCAGAATGGTTCAACTACGAAAATCAATAAACATCAAAACACATATGGAATGAAAGACAAAAACCAACACAATCATCCATTGATCTGAAAAAGCCTTTGACAAATCCAGCATCCCTTCCTGCTTAAAGCCCTAGAGGAATTGGATTGGAGGATCATCCTCAATTAACAAAGCCATATAAGGAAACCCACAGCCAATATCATCCTAAATGGGGAAATGACAGAAACATTCCCTTTAAGGTAAAATTAGAAAAGGGGCACAGGGGATGAGAGGTAAAACAGTCCACTCTCTCTGAAGCTGTTGACTTGGACTCTGGTCAATTCTGGCTGTTTCCTTTCATGGGCTGACAGTTTGTCCAAGAATAACTTTTCGATCCTACTAATGAAGAACAAAGCAATTAGATATATAGGTATTTAAGCAGCACAGAAATTTATGGTAGGTTACTTTAGCATAGACACATGTTGGATATGTTAATCCATGAATTAACAATTTTCCCCCTGTTTAAATATGACAGGGTCTTACTGTGGCTTATAACATCTCCTAACCTAAAGAGGATGTAAGCTTGTGGCATCAACCATGGGTTATTTCTCCAAGGGGAGAGCCAATAGCCAATTAGATTGGATATACCGGCCATGGCTGCCTCGCTGCCACAGTATTTTCAGGCAGGTGAGGTGTAGCTGGTGCTGACGGTGGAGTCTTGCTTGACTCAGGAGACCATATTTTCTTTATTGGTTTAGTTGTCTTTGGTAACACTCTCTGGCATTCCAGAGGCCATCTGTACACTGTCATGTGTGTCGCAATACATCCCTCCCATGTTAAGTCAGGTCTTCGGCAGCAGGGTCTTATTGCCTCTCCTCCTGTAGGTATCCCAACTTGAGGCAAGGAGCCCTTACCTTTTGTGGGGCCTTGGACTCCCCTGGCCAACATCCACCCGGCTAGACAATCATTTGCTGATGTCAGAGCTTCTGTATTTAATATATTTTGCCTGAGTGCATAGCCCTAGGACTTTAGTATTTATATTTAGTTTCTGAACAGAGAGTATCCCTTCCACAGTTTCCCAGTCTAGTTAGTCAATTAAGAAAGCATTTAACTGGTTTATATAAGAGATTACCCTCCCTCGTAATTGTCTCCAATTTACCCGTTGGGGACCCGACCATGCATCGCGTCTATTTTCTCCTGTGTCGATGGGGGGGAGGCCAAGAACCTCTCATTCGCCATTGTGGCACCTAGCGTAAGTTTCTGCGGGCCCATATCGCCCTAGTTGTTACAGTGTGACTCACCAGAGGGATTTCGATGTTTAGGGCATCTTGAGGCTTTTCTTCCTTTGAATGTTCAGACGGGTCAGGCCTTTCCCTTGCACTTTTTGGTACACCTACTCATTGCAAACCTGTATCTTTTTCTTTCTCAGCCATTAATGTGGGACGTTTTTGTCCTGTTGGAACAAACAAATCATTTCCCATAGTTAGTTTTAAGAATTAATGCAAAGGTTGTGAGAAAAGGTTCATGGTCTTTCTCTGATCACCCCCCCTTTTTTTTTTGACTATAGATCTCCTAAGTTAGTGTATTACACATGACTCATAAAATGGATCCAAGATGTACATTATTCATCAAATTCCACCCATCTTGTTTGGGTGACTATATAGGATTAACTTGGGAGCAAACGTAATTTTTACGTTAAAATCATCTTAAAGAGAAGCTACAAGGTATACTGTACAACAGAGAAATGATAGAGGAACAATTTGTATGTGTCAATCCAAAGTTCTGTGCTCCTACAGATTGTTTATGTAAAGGCAAATGTGGCAACAGCGAATTATCTCTCCATTTAATTCAGATGCATACCATTTTTATCATATTCTGTAAACCAATGTTTGTTTAATGTACACGTTTACTTTTACTGTTCCTAAAAACCAGGTGGTCCTGTAGACAGTGTTTAGGCAGAAACTAGGGTACTTGTGACTTCACGTCAATTAAATATGCCTTAATACGATATTATCCTGTCCCTCTCCCCCCATGCCCCCCTTCCAATTGCACCATTTCAGTCCATTTTCTGATGCAGTCTTTCTGTGTTCTTTTATATGCACCTCCCCATGAGAAATATTTATATCTGGGTTGTTGGTACTAGCATCCACACATATGAGGGACAACCATTTGTCGTTTGTTTTTTCTGGGACTGTGTGACCATCATTAACAATAATTTCTCAGCTCCAATCCATGTACCTGCAAATTTCATGATGATTTTCCCTACTTTACTGCTGGCAAGAATTCATGTGTATAAGTACCCACACATTTTCTCTATCCACCATCAGTTTGGAAGGGCACCTGGGCTTTCCCAGTTTTTGCGATTGGAACAGAGCTGCAATAAACATAGGCTGTGCATTGTATCTTTGCGTAAGTTGTGTCTTGTGGTATATACCCAGGATGGTTATGAGCTGTGTCAAATGTAAGGCTCATTGTTGAGTCTTCAAAGGGTTCTCCACACTGCTTTGCCATAGTGGCTGTTAACAGTTACATTCCACTAGCAAATGGATGAGTGTTTCCCCTTCGCCACACAACCTCTCAGTCACGGTATCATTTCGTGTTCTGATCCTAGCCTGTCTTATTGGATAAGATGATATCTCTGCAGTGGTTTAATTTGCATTTCCCTTAATTAAAAGATGTTTGAACACTTCTTAAGATGTTTTCTCGGTCCATCCTAACTCTTTCCTTTAATGTCCTATTGAATCTTGCTCCATCTATTGAATGTTCATTTGTTTTTTTCTCTTGTTTTGAGTAGTTATATCTGGAAATTAATGCTTTGTCAGATGTTCTGCGGTGAAGTTTCCTCCCACTCTGTGGATCTTCTCCTCACTTCCTTTATGTTCTCTTTGATGACAGAAGCTTTTGAGTTTAATGAGGTCCCATTTGTCAATTGTGACTTATTCTTGTGCAGCTGCTGTCTGATAGGATCTTCACACACCTATGTCTTGAGTCTGCTGCCAAGCTCTTCATCACCTCAGAGTTTGGGGTTTCAGTTGAGGTCTTGGGTCCATCTGGAGTTGACCTTTTGTACAAGGGTGAGAGGTAGCGGTTAATTTCATTCTTCTACAAGTGGTGATCCAGTTTTGCCACACAACTTGCTGAAGATCTTCTTTTCTCCATTGTGTCTTCTTGGCCCCCTTCAAATATGAGTGGCTGAATGTATGTGCTCAGTTTGGTCTTCAGTTTTTCCATTGGTCAACGGTCTGTTTGTGCCAGACCAGGCTGTTTTATGACTGATAGCCCTGTAGTATAGTTATATTACCTTTAAAGGGAATGTTTCTGTCATTTCCCCATTTAGGATGATATTGGCTGTGGGTTTCCTGTATATGGCTTTGATTACATTGAGGAATGATCCCTCCAATCCAATTCCTTCTAGGACTTTAAGCAGGAAGGGATGCTGGATTTTGTCAAAGGCTTTTTCAGCATCAATTGAGATGATGGTGTGGTTTTTGTCTTTCATTCCATTTATGTGTTTGATGTTTATTGATTTTCGTATGTTGAACCATCTCTGCATCTCTAGTATGAATCCAACTTGGTCATGATGGATGATCATCTTGATGTGGGTCTGTATGTGATTTGCCAGTATCCTGTTTAGAATTTTGGCATCTGTGTTCTTTAGGGAGATGGGTCTATAATTCTCCTTTTTAGTTGTATCTTTGCCTGGTTTTGGTAACAGAGTGATGCTGGCTTCATAGAAGGTATTTGGGAGAATTCCCTCTGATTGTATCCTTCTAAACAGTTTCAGTAATAATGGTTGTAGGTCTTTTTGAAGTGTTTTATAGAATTCTGCTGTGAAACTGTCTGGGCCTGGGCTATCCTATCATCTCTATGATAGAAACTCCCCATTCCCTTCTGTGGATGCAGAAACAGACTCTTAGGCTTCAGAAATTTGCCTAACTTTATATCATTTCTAAATGGTGGGACTAAGATCCTGTTCTAGGCATTTAAATCATACCTGCTGAAATGGAATTAAATGATTTCTTCTGAATACATAGTATGAACTGTCTTACATAGTGGGCTTAGTGCTTTGGGGCATAGTATAAGGGATAGACTTTAATACGACTTTTAACCCAACACTGAGCTACGGAGTTCGGATCTCAAGAAAATTGGATTCAAATCCTAATTTTCATTTTCAGTAGCTGCATGATCCTGAGTAAATTACATAAGCCTCATTTTGTAAAGGTGGGAAGGAAGTGAAGGAGAGATCAGGCTGCCTGGAATGGAGTGTAGGATGAAGAATGTATGTCAAAAAAGGTATATTGTAATTCACAGTAGATTTCTGTCATTGTGATCACCAGGTATTATTAAACACTCCTCTGTACATTTAAAAAATTTTTCACTCCAGCTATTTATTCTTTTCAAAGTTGAAGGAAAATACTTCCTCATCCTGGATTCCCTTATATCCAACATGCAGATGTTTGACTTGGGTTCTGATAATTCTGTCACCCCTAGGGGACACTATCCAACAAATAGTGGAAGGGTTTGGTGTCTGGCTCTATAGAAGACTGATGCTCAGTGCAGCGGTAGTGAGGTTCTACTAGAAAATTCCACAGGGTAGTAGGGATCTACAAGAGCAGGCATGCTCTTAACCACTGAGCCATCTTTCCAGCCCAACTACACATTCTTGCTACTGTACTGTTCTGCATCAGCACAGGCCCAGCAACAAAGGAATCACGTGACCATAAACTCTTCCATATTATTTTCATTTTTAAATCAAAACAAATCAGAAACTGAGAAGGAAAATAATAATAATCAAAGGGTTGGCATTAAAGGTCAACAGAAATTAAAAGATACATGAACCAAAGAAAAAACACAACACGTGTTATTCTGGACTCCAAGCCATAAATCAGTTCATAGGCACACAATAGTCTACCGCCATATCACCAGGGTTTGGGGTTGTGAACAACAGAATCTACTTAGGCTGGACTGAGTAGAAAAGAAATTTATTAGACGATACATTGTAGGTAACTCATACAATCTTTGAGAGGATAAGGAGCCAGAATCAGGTGCTCTCCAGCCAGGGATCCCTACTACCCCGTGGAATTTTCTAGTAGAACCTCACTACCGCTGCACTGAGCATCAGTCTTCTATAGAGCCAGTAACAGGGGGTTCTGATGCCCTCTTCTGGCCTCTTCTGGCATTGCATGCACAAATGCACTTAACATACCTGAAAGCCAAACGCTCATAAACTCCAGTTCCAGGGGAATCTGAGACCCTCTTCTGACCTCCGCGGCATTGCACGACACGGGTGCACAGACCTGCATGCAAACAATACATTCATACACATACAAAAATAAATAATAAAAAAAATAAACGAATGAATGTGGTTCATGTACACAATGGAGTTCTATTCAGGGATAAAGAAAGATGACATCATGAACTTTGCAGGTAAATGGATGGAGCTAGAAGATATCATGCTGAGTGAAGTAACACAGTCCCAGAAAAATAAACGACGAATGGTATCTCTCATCTGTGGATGCTAATTGTATGGCAAACTGAGCAATGTTAATGTGATCTGCAAACAACTGTGCTCTTATATTGTAGAATCTCTAAAAAAAATAAAATAAAATTAAAAATAAATGAATAAATAAATAAATTTAAAAAAGAGTGTGTAGTTGAGAAGGGTGATCACATTGCATCAGCTGGGAAGAGAGAGGGAGCAGTGAGGAACGGGGCAGGGATAAGACATATGGAGAGGTGATCTACTTCCTCCAAATGGGGGCCGCCTCCATTTCCATTTTAGTTAAAACATTAATTCCCTCATGATTCAATCTCTCTCAACAGTGCCACCATCTGGGCACCAAGCCTTCAACATACAAGCCTTTTGGGAAGAAGCTCCATGTGGAAACCATAAGTCTCATTCTGTATACCACATATGTGGGAAAAGATAAAAATTGTACAGAGTGTATATGCCCTTGTTGCATAATAAAGCCAAAAAAGCTTAACCAGAGCCATCATAAGAAGTCTGTAGACAGGATGGGTGTCTATGTGTTTACTACAGAGGAAGTCCCTCTTCCAATGTTTGATCCTATCCAGTTCCTCCTTTACATGTCATCAACCATGTTTGAGTGCAGTCCCCTTCATCTGCTATCACGTCATCCCAGGGTGGTGATTGTCAGCATGGTTTGGACAGCCTTGTTGAACTCAAGTCCTGTGGTTCTTAGTTCCTTGCTAGTTCAGAGGCTATTGGCTATTGGTTTTCTTTCAAAATTTCGTTGTACTGTGTACTTGTAGACAAAGATATGCATGAATCTGTGGCCTCAAGTATTCCTGGCAGATACCAGGTGAGTTACACTGATGTGCTTTCTTATTCTGTCATTTATTTCCCTTCCTTTCTTAAGCCCCATTGCTTCCTCAGACATTTCAGTCTGTTTGTAAAGCGATGTCTGAACTTGAACTTGTATTCTACTGTGTATTTTGCTTCCTATTGGTTTTCTTCTTAAACTCTTTGTGTCTGGAATTTATATTTTGGCCCACGGAGGAAATATCAATTTGTATAGAAACAAAAATTTTTGTTAAACTTATTATTTTTAAAACATCAAACTGAAAACATAACATGATAGTGCCTTTTTTGAATGACTGGCTATCTACAAGTTGACTGCATTATGCATTTTAACTAAGATGATAAAATATGAAATAGCTCATCAAGTTATGAATTTCTTGTATTTCAGGTCCTTTATTATGATTTTGGTGCAATGATTTTTTTTAAAAAAGCTTCCACAGTTTTTGTTAAAGCAAGCTCTACATAATCAAGCAAAATCTCAATCTAATACACATACACATATTTTGGACAACATTAGCTACAGTACAAAAATAAAATGTTATTTAGTCTTTCTTTAAGTGAAATCATGGGTGAACTGAAATCCTGAGAGTGTTCCTATTCTCAGTGTAAAATTAAAATCAACAGCCCTTTAAAAATATAAATAATCAGTCTATTTTGCATGAAGTATCACCTGAAATACCCTGTACTAAAGCTGACTTTCTCCTTCCAGTGAAACATTATTAAAGATAGTTTGTGCATACAACTCAGCCTACTATTAGAAAGTAGGCATTGAAAACATAATATTTGTAGTTTGCTTTTTTTGCAGCCATCCTCTGGAACCGTCAAAGGCCTTGATTTGCACTTCACTGATGAGGGGCCAATGCACTGAAGGATTTAGCATTTCAAGCTCAGATTCAAGTCCAATGTGCTGGAATGGAATACAAAGTGCAGCTCTGCATTCATTATCACTTAATTATACAATCAGTTGGGTTTTCAAAGACATTTTCCTTCCAAAGCAAAATCTGTGCCAGGTACTTTTGTTTTCCTGGAATGACATTTTCATAGTAAAAAACCCCATTTTTTAAAGCTTTCTCGTTGCAAACTCAGGAACATTCTTCTGTCACAGTCTTCCCGACCCCCCCCCCCCCGCTTTGAGAGTGTAGAAGACTGTTCATTGTCCTCCCCCATAAGTTGTTCTTAAATGCAAAACTGCAAGTGTAATTTTGCTTTTCAAATGATCATCCAAAGAGAAAGATATTTAAACCGTGTGTGCTTCTTCTATTTCCTATGTATCATAGGTTTAAAAGTCACTCATCTGAGAACAATGAATTGTATATTAGTCCAGACTAGCGTCGTTCAGTCTTGGCACTGTTGATATTTGGGCTGGATGATTGTTGTTGTTGTGGGGTGTGTGCATGTGTGTGTGTGCGTGTGTGTGTGTGTGTGTGTGTGTGTGTGTGTGTGTGTTTGGGAGTACATCTGTCCTCTGCACTGCAGAAAGTTCAGCAGCATCCCTGGCCTCCGCTCACTAGATGGCAGTATCATTACGCCCCTGCCACTTGTGGCAAAAGAAAGCCTCTCCAGACATTGCTAAGAGGCTCTTCTGGGATGAAGACAGCGGCTGTCCCAGGCTGGACTGGTCTAGAGCCACGAGAAGCCAAAATTACAATGATTTGCAAACCATAGCTTTGGATTTCTTTTCTACAAGTATATTTGGAAATTTGTCAATGTCCAGTTTTCTATTTTAAAGTGTATGTGGTAAACTTTGAATAGACTAGAAGGGTTTTATGCTATTTCTCACCAAAAAGGTTGTGTAGAATTCCCTAGGAAAGGTTCTTTAAAATTCTGTCCGTATCCCACTGCTTGACCCCACGTGGATGATTTCCCATACAGCTTCTAGAACAATCCTTTAAACAAAGTCAGATTGTATCATTCCTGATTACAAGAACCTCACCCCCCAATGGCACCTTTCTTGCTTAGAGTGGAAGCTAAAGTTGCTCCAAAGCTTATAGGGCCCTGTGGGATCTGACCTCTCTCCTAACAAACACTGCATGATTGAAGCACGAGGTAGTTTAGGGTTAAAATTACCCACTGTCCCAGACAGGAGAGGGCTTGAGGAAACCCTAGTCTGGGAGGGCACTTCAAACACACCACAGCTGTCCGGGGCATGTGCCCATCCTGATATCATAGAGGCTGGGTTTAACTACTATCTCAATCACCTATATATAAGCTTTGGGACTTGAAGCAAGTCACTGAGCTGTCGTTATACCTCAGTTTACTTCATGCATAAAATTGGAGTGAAAAGATTGGTGGTTATCGCAAATGGTTCTTATGAGATCCGCTAAGATATTACTTGTAAAGCCCTTTAAACTTAGTATCTACCTGATGTTTAAACATATATATATATATGTATATATATATATACATATATATATGTTTAAACATATATATATATATATATGAATACATTAAGTATTATTTTTAAAAGATTAACAACTTTTTTTTATTAGAAGACCCAGATTAAAATATACATTAAGTATTATTTTTAAAAGATTAACAACTTTTTTTTTTTGGTATTTTTGAGACAGGGTCTCCCTTTTAGTCCCAGCTGGCCTGGAGCTCACTCTGTAGACCAGGCTGGCCTTGAACTCACAGAGATCCGCCTGCCTCTGCCTCCCAAGTGCTAGGATTAAAGATGTGTGCCACCATGCCTGGCCAAGATTAACAACTTTTTATAGAGGAGAAAACTGACACAGAGAGAGGTCAAATAATTCCTCCAAGATCATACAATTGGCAAATGATGGAGCCAGGGGTTGAAATCAGGTATTTGTACCTCCATGCGCAGGCTGTTTTGCTTTTCTATATTATGTTACCCTAAACAAATTTATAGTGCAGAAAGACACACATAGTTATAAGTAGTGACAATGCCTAGCAAAAAGATAAAATAAGTAATCAAATAAGTATAGTGCCAGGAGAGATTCTGTGTAGATCTGGAAATGAAGTCATTTAGAGAGATGAGCTTTCATCTCAGCAACATCACAGTTTTTAAAACTGTCAGTCCTACATTGACTTACTTCTATTTTATTTTTAAAATTTTTATTATTTTTATTTCATATATATGTTTTTTTTTCCCACGTGCATTAAGTGCAACCATGTTGTGCAGTGCCTGCCGAGGTCAGAAGAGGCCATCGGATCCCCTGAAACTGGAGTTACAGACAGTGGTTAGCTGCCATGTGGGTGCTGGGAACTGAACCCAGGTTCCCTGCAAGAGCATCCAGTGCTCTTAACCCCTGAGCCATCTCTCTCCAGCCCCTTAATTCTATTTTCTTTAAAATTTTATTTTCTTTTTAATTTTTTGTATGTATTTGAGTGTATATTGCCTGCACGTGTGTAAGTGCACCCTTGTCATGCAATGCCTGCAGAGGTCAGAAGAGGATGTTGGATCCCCTGGAACTGGAGTTACAGACAGTTGTTGGCCACCATGTGGATGCTGGGAATCAAACCTAGGTCTTCAGCAAGAGCAACTAGTGCTGAGCTTTCTCCCTAGTCCCTGGATTTTTAATTAATTGATTAATTAAAATTAATTACTTATTACGTGTGACATATACTTGTGTGTGCATGGGTATGTGCAGATGTGGAAGCCATAGGCCAAGGCCAGGTGTCTTCCTCGATTGCTCTGCACCTTACTTTTTGAGACAGGGTCTTTCATTGAATCTGAAGCTCACTGTCTCAGACTGGCTGGCCAGCAAGTCTCCAGGATCTGCCCGTGTCTGACCCCAGCAGCACTGAGACTCTGGGTGCTCAGCTTGTACTGGGTCTTTATGTGGGTGCTGGGATCTAAGCTCAAGCCCTCATGCTTATGCAGTGAGCATTTACTGACCTAGCCATCTTTTCAGTACCTTGTTTTATGGTTTATTATTTTAGTTTACTTTCTTGAGATAGGATCTCATGTATCCCTGGCTGGCCTCTAAGTCACTATGTGCTGAGGATGACCTTGAATTTCTCATCCTCCTGCCTCTACCTCCTGAGTGCTGGGGTTGTAGGGATGCACCACTACATCTAGTTTCCTATGGTGCTGAGGCGGGGGGGGGGGTCAAACCTAAGGCTTTGTGTATGCAGAAAGTGCTCTAGTGACTGAGCCACACTACCACTCCTGGTTTATGTTTTTTAATTTTATGTGTATGAGTGTTTGGACTGCATGTACCACTTATGCACAGTGCCCAGAGTCCAGAACAGGCTGTCAAATCCCCTGGAACTGGAGTTTTGGATGGTTGTCACCAAACCTGAGACCTCTGCAAGAGCAGCCAGTGCTCTTAACGGCTGAGCCAGATCTCTAGCCCTTGTTTTATATTTCAAAAAGATCACTCTGGCTGTGTGGAAAGGGGAATTGGCTACTATTTTGTTGGAAGTCTTGCTGGGAGCTCACAGTGGAAAGTCTGTCTAAGGTGGAATGGAGCAGGGGATGGGGTGTTTTAGGAAGAAGATTGGTGAGTGTAAAGCCTAGAGATGGGAAGGTTGTTATGGAAACTGAGAGAAGAGGAGGGAGGAACGCTGGAGGAAGAGAGAGTCCAGATGGCATGGCTTCCAGACTCATGATAAAGCAAACAAGTAGAACACACCAGCCAGGCTGGGATGGAGGATGCTGGCTTCTTTTGAATGACTTTCTTGTTCCAGGTCTGGGCACTTCCCACATGTTATTGCTTTAAATGGAAATTTTTCTTTCCCAAGAAAAATCTAGAAATGTAGATTTACCTGAGCATGTGTTCAATAAAGTTGTTTGTGGGCCATACTTGGCTTCTAAATTGCAGTTGGTGGTCTTTTGAGCAATGTGACAAACAGCTCGAATGCTAATTATGACATCTCCCTCTTCTAAGCTTCACAACAAGCTAGAGGCAAATTGTAACAGTAAACGCACATATTAATGATGAGCATGATGAAAATGGCAAACACTAGAGCTGTCTTCTTGGCCGTCTTCAGAACTTGGTGACTTTATCAAGAACAGAGTAGGAAGAAGAGATGAGGAAACCACTTTGTTAAGGGCGCTGTGTACTACAGCACTCACTAAGCAGTGCTGAATGCACTTAGCTTTTCCTAACTGCACTGACTAACATCACAGGATGACTTGCTATCAGCTATGATGGGAATGTTTACACTAGGGAAATTGGCCAACACTAGAAGCTAGACTCTTTTTTTTAAAAAAATTATTTATTATGTGTATGAATGTACTGTCTGCATGTAGGTTGGTGCACCCGTGTCGTGCAATGGTGCAGAGGTCAGAAGAGGGTGTCGGATTTCCCTGGAACTGGAGTTTCAGACGGTTCTCAGCCGCCATGTGGGTGCTGGGGATCGAACCTGGGTCCTGTGCAAGAGCAGTCGGCGCTCTTAACCGCTAGGCCATCTCTCCAGCCCCTGCAAGCTAGACTCTTATTCAACTCTGAGAATCAATTATTCAGCATTGCCAGGACACCACTCGGTGAGAGCAGGATTCAGACTATAGGCAAGGGGGCAAAGAATGACTCAGCCAGAACTCTTCTACATTCTAGGCATCTTCATTTGAAATTTGAAGTCTTTCTTATTTGTGAACCAAACAAACCCAGAATTTTTTTTTGAGACAGAACTTTTCTTTGTAACTTAGACTAATCTTAAACTCACAACAAACCTCCCGAATCAGCATCCCGAGTAGTGGGAGTACAGGAATGAGCCACTCTGCCTAGTTAAGACACTTCATTTTGTGACCTATTGGAGAGGGAGCTTTTCCTCCTCTTGTATACATGATGTCTAGGGTCAGAGGAAGAGAGGGACACCATATTTGGCTTCTATTTTGCATCTTCTAACCACTGCTCTTCTAATCTTCAATAGCTCCTTCTCCTAACACTCATTTTCTTGACTACTGAGTATACATGTTATTGATTTGCCTAAATAAGAGCTTTGGTAATTCCTCTTTTAACCATTCACCCACTCCCAAACCCACCAACTCTCTGGTAGAATGTGCACATGGATGACTCAATAAGCCCTTACCTCTGTTTCACTTTAGACACAATTCAATTATAGCCTCATCTTGGTCAGTAAACCCAACATTGGGACAGATTTATCTTTGAAATATTGTTATGATGATGTCTTTTCTGTAGGCTTAAGGTAAGCATTGAATGATATGCCGTAATCAAAGTGCCAGCAAACACCTGGCTCAAATGGATAACCCAAAAAATGTTTCCTTCTGGCATGTTTCTTGTCACTGAAAGACAGGAGCACATTTTGACCCTCTACTATGGCCTCCCCCTTTGCTTTGAAGGATCATTTGAATTTGACATAAATGGGTAATACAGAGAAAACATTCTGCTAAGTGAGACCCTTAAGAATCCGTGTTCTTTTATATTTTTTAATTTTATTTATTTTTGTATGTGTATGAATGTACTGTCTGCATGTAGGTTTGTGCACCCTTGTCATGCAATGCCGCGGAGGTCAGAAGAGGGTGTTGGATTCCCCTGGAACTGGAGTTACAGACGGTTCTTAGCCGCCATGTGGGTTCTGGGGATTGAACCCGGGTCCTCTGCAAGAGCAGTCGGCGCCCTTAACTGCTAGGCCAGTTCTTACAGCATCTAGGAACTGCTGTCATTCTATGTTATTGGAGGCAACTGTGCTAACATGTACAGCACAATTTGCACCCTTCTAATTACAGAATAGTCTTGCAGTAAAGGAATACTGATTCCTGTCTGATTAATATTTATAGTTCTAACTTTTGGATAAATGCCAGGGATCCTCCCGATGTGAATTTCTCTGGCTTCACAGTCCTTCTTTGGCTGTCTCTCTTCCATTTCCTTATTTATATAAACATGTTTTTTTACTCAGTCCAGAAGTGTCACAGACTCCTTAAGTCACAGATTCTGTTTTTATAACCACGAGGAATTTAGTGGGCAAATATATCTAACTGTAAATGAGTGAGGTTGGATTTTATGATTTTTAAGAAAACCACTTGAAGGCTTACATAGAAAGGGCTTTGAAGAAAAAGTCATACGACTTTGGTTATTGATCAGAATTGAGTTCGCTGGTTCACAAATCAACTATATATTAGGCATATTTCTTCTGCACCACCCCCTTTTCTACCTTTGTCTTCCATTTGCTCATCTTAACACCTGTATTGGAATATATTGCAAAGGAATTTTGCATTTTTCCTAAACATTCCCAAGTGTAGGAATGTGATGATCATAGTAAGTGCAGTCTGTCATAATCAGTGTCTAAGCTTAGATGTTCTAGGGATGAAATCATTTTCCTTGAAGCAGGTGGACCCTACATATGGTCATATATATTACAGATTCTATCTTTGAAGTCCCTTTGTTTTCCATTTCAGTGCCAATGTCACTCATCTCATGTATGTCTTTATTATTTTGTTCTTGGACAATTTTAGTAGCACTCTGACTTCTTTCCATTGAAACTCACACTCTCATGTATCACAATGTTTCATGAGGATCCACTGCCCATGTTCCTGGTATTCAGTGTTCTGGGGGACACACTGGGGTCCCAGCAGTGCCTGCTTGATGAGGCTGGAGGCAGAGGACAAGATGTTAGGAAATATCATCGCTTCAACTAGAATGGCTCTGTGTTAATCAGTGTTTTTTTTTTTTTTCTCTTTGGGTTTCTTACAAGATTCTGCTTAAAACAAGTGTCACTCTCTTTGTAAGAAAACTATTGGCTCTCCAAACAAAAACCACATTCTTGGCATGCTGGTGCTATCTCTTTCAACACAGTTCTAAAGCAGCTGTCTGTCTTTCTCGTTCTTCTCCACAGTCATGTTTTATTCACAATGAACTGTTTACTCACCATTCCTTAAACACATATATCCTTGAAATTTTATTCATATTGTCATATTTTTCCTTAAAATAACTTTCCCCCAGGGCTGGAGAGATGGCTCAGCACTTAAGACTGCTTACTGTTCTTGCAGAGGGCTGGGATTCTGTTCCCAGCACTCAGCTGTCAGGCAGTTCACAACCACATGTAAGTTCAGCTCCAAGGGATCACACCCCTCCTTAGGACCCCTGTGGATACCTGTTCATGTGACATATACACACAGAGACATACAACTAAATAAGAATAAGATTAATATTAAGAAAGCCAATTTTGGGGTCTGGGGAGATGACTCAGCAGTTAAGAGTATCTACTGCTCTTGCAGAGGACCAGGGTTCGATTCCCAGCACCCACATGGTGGCTAAGAACTGTCTTTAAGCCAGGTGTGGTGGTGCACACCTTTAATCCTAGCATTCAGGAGGCAGAGGCAGGTGGAGCTCCATGAGTTCAAGGCCAGCCTGGTCTACAGAGTGAGTTCCAGGCCAGCTGGGGCTATAGGGAGACCCTGTCTCAAAAAGACCAAAAAAAAAAAAAAAGAAAGCCAATTTTCCCTGGTTATTTGACGTATAATTGACAAAAGTCCATACATGTAAAGTATAAAGCAAGGCATGGTGGCACATATCTGTAATCTCAGCACTCAGCAGGCAGAAGCAAGAGGGTTTTGAGTTCAAAGCTAACTTAGGCCACCTGGTTCAAAGCCAACCTTAGGCACATAGCTAAAACTATCTCAAAAACCCAAGGTCTGGAGATGTAGCTCAGTGGGAGAACATTCTCCTAGTGTATACAAAGCCCTGTGTCTGATCTCTAGCATTGAAAACATGTACCATGTGATGATTTTGGGTATACAAAAATAACTATGGCTATAACTACCATAATCAAGCTAATGAACACATCTGTTACCTTGCTGTTGATGTCGAGGCAGAGGCGTTAGGAGTAATAGCATTTTTGTGAAATTTTTGTCTGCAAAGCTAAACTGTGCCTCTATGAGACTGAGGGAACACTGAGCCCCTGAGCCACTTGTCACCTTTCGTTTTTCAGATTAGACTAAAAAACCATCTCTTCTCTAAGTGGGGATGATGCTACATGTGTGTTAATCTTGATTTTCAACTTGATAGAATCCGGAATCTTCCTGGTGTGTGAGAGGATTTCTAGGTCAATCTGGGATTGACTGAGGGGAGGAGACCCTTTTCTAAAGTGGACAAGCATCTTCCAAGCAGGAGCCCAGATACTGCAAAGTCTAAGGGAAAGCAGTGCGGTCTGCTTGCTTGCCTTCACCCTGGCTGCAGCAAGTCTCTCCTGTGCCTGCTGCCCCTTCTGACCTCAGAATGCAGCTTCTTTGGACTTCCAGTGTGGGCCAAAGATAAGCAATTCTCCAAGAATCTTCACTGTCAGATTAGGACAATGTGGACTCTCTGTCTACTGGATGCTTGGCCTCTCCAGCACATAGGTGGCTGTTGTCGGGTTACCCATCCCTACTGAGTGGGGGGCAACTAATCAAACATCTTATACATTGATTCTATCAGTTCTGTTCTGCTAGAGAACCTTTGCTAATAGTCAGGATTCCATGCATTTGGAAATACCATGTATATCAAAGAGAACACTTGTGTCTCAGAATTCTCAACTTTCTGAGTCACAATTAAACATAGTTTGAAGGCAAGGAGAATTTTATCTTTTGAGTGGGTTTATAGACCTCCCTCCCACTTCCCACTTACCTATTATGTCAAAGTCAAGGGTATTTATAAAAGCTCACTTTTTAATTTTGCATGTTAATGATATAGATATATTGCTGGGAGTGTCAGTGACAATAATGCATCCATCATTTGCTGTGGGGGTCACAGGACATTTGAAAAGTTTTATTAAAATTCGTTTGACTCATGGTACTTGTATCTAGAAATTAGCAGATAGAAATTTTATTTGATGATTATGAAACTTTAGATCTTAGAGAAGATGAACAGGGTCAGTAATAACAAACTTTGTGGTAAAGCACGAGGAAAAATGAAAAGAAAAATGGAAGAAACCATGAGAGAAATTTTGAGTTGAATAATCAGTTCTTCAATACAAAGAGTTATTTTGGAATGACATCGATTTCTTCTCTCCCCCCCCCCCCCCACCTCTTTTCTTGGAGTAGAACTCCAAGAAGTGGGTTTAAGGCCCTAAGTTAAAGAATGTCTGCTTCCCCTGGCTGCCTGAGGCTGGATTGCAGGCAGTGGCTTTGAGCTCTGTAGCGAGCATGGTAGCTCACCCCTGCAACCCCAACACTTGGAAGGCCGAGGTAGGAGGATCCTTGAGAGACTGAGGCCAGCTTTGGCTACAGAGACCATGTCTCAAGAAAACGAAAGAAAACCGTGCAGTGTCTGTACTGTGATTACCTGTTGTTATCCACGTTTTGCAACTCCAGATTCTGGGTTTAACTCAGATGCCATGTATACTTTGTAATGGATGGAATTAAATTGGTATTGTAACACTGAAGCTTACTTCCTGTCTTGTGCACCTTCCTTTGAATAGTGAGTCACTTCCATGCCTTCCTGCATCCTCAGTGAACCTCTGCTGGACTGGAGGTGTGGCAAGCATTCCTGAGCCAGTTTGATGTTCCTGTCATAGCTTTGATATGGCACATCTGCTCACTTATTTGCTTCTGGAAAAGCACCCTTGAGTCATCCATGCTCCAACTTTGGTTTTTGTGAGACAGAGTATTGCTTTGTAGCCCAGGCTGGCCTTGAACTCAAAGATCCTTCTGCCTCAGCCTTCTAAGTGCTGGGATTACAGGTGTGAACCATCATGCTTGCTTTCAACATTTTTTTTTTTTCTTTTTTTTGGTCTTTTCCAGACAGGGTCTCCCTGTAGCCATTTTTAAAAGACTGCTTTTATTTATTTATTTATTTATTTATTTATTTATTTATTTATTTATTATTTATTTATTTATTTGTATGAATGTAGTGTCTGCATGCAGGTTTGTGCATCCATGTCGTGCAATGCCATGTGGGTGCTGGGGATTGAACCCGGGTCCTCTGTAAGAGTGGTTGGCGCTCTTAACCGCTAGGCCATCTCTCCAGCTCAAAAGACTGCTTTTAAGAAAACAAAAAGAAACCTATTTGCTTTATATAAAACTGTTTTGTTAAAATGAATATATCAGGCACTACCCACAAAATCTTAGCCATCTTGGGCTGTTGGCTCAAGAATAAGTAATCTGAAAACCAGAGAAGCCGAGTTAGGTGGATCCTGGTGAGTTCCAGGCCTAGGTTACAGACTGAGTTCTGTAGGGTTAACCTGGGCTAATGAGTTTGAGACCAGCACAGACCACAATACAGAGTGAAAACGTGTCTCAAAACCTCAACCAACTAACCACTGACTAATGTCCCCTCAATACAGAGTGAAAACGTGTCTCAAAACCTCAACCAGCTAACACTGACCAGTGTCCCCTTAAACGACTTAAATTAAAAATCCAAACCCCAAACACCCCTAAACCCAAAATCTTGGTTGGGTGCTAGTTTTTGTGGGGTTCAATGTTTTTTTTTCTGTTTAGGTGCATGGAATCAGATGTGAAGAACTTTTGTGGGTCCATCTAATCCCTGATCTAGCTGGAAGCTAGGATAGAGGTGTTAAAGGGGAGAATAAAATGTCTTGGAAGTGCCTAAACCAGGGAGCAAGACTTTGGCCTGTGCCCATGCACAGCCTTGCTCTGTCCTCTGTTGTTCGCTGCTTTTATCTTATTAACATCTAGAGTTCAAGGGAGGCATGGGTGGAAAGACTATTTCAGGATTTGTGGATTTGTGTTCAACCTCCAGAACTACCTCCTCAGTGGAAAACCAGCCCTTCTGATACAAGATCAGCAGGTGCAGCTCATTCTCACACCGAAGGCCTCCTAGGGGCATGGCGCTGGGCTCGGACACTGCCAGACATGAGGTGTGGTGGTCATATCTGTGACTTTGGTGGCAGGGGCGGGGCAGGCCCCATTGTGGTTGCTCCGGAGACTCTCGGACTCTCGGAACCGCGCCCCGCGCGTCCCAAAGGTTGGGCAGTGTGGGCCAGCTCGCGTGGAGGAGGCTGCGGTGATGCACCCGAGACACAGTCCCCGCAGCTGCAAGTGGACGAGGAGGTCGCGGTCTCCAAGGTGGGTTGCTCGGAGCCGGACCCTGTGTGTCCTCCGCTCCGGGGACTCCAGCCCCCTCCGAGAAGGGAGGCGGCGCTCACGGGAGGGGCCGAGGCCCGCAGCGCGGCGGCTTGCAGGCCGTGGCAGGAGGGTGGTCGTGTCCCCCCCCCCCCCCCCCCCCAGTGTCCGCGTGGACGACTGAGCAGCGCCCCGCTCCCGCCCCTGCCGCCTGGACCGACCAGGACGCACACGCTCCTTAATCCTCCGCCCCCGGTTGCCCGGGCGACGGCCCAGACGAGCAGGTGATGCATTGACAGCAAGCAGATGGTCCCCCGCGGAGGCGAGCGCGGCCCACAAAGCGGCCCGCGCGGAGATCCCACTGCGCCGCCCCCGCCCCGCGCCGCGCAGCCCGCGCCCCTCGCCGCCCGCATGCTAATAAGCCGGGGGAGGGGCCGGGGCGGGGCCGGGCGCGCCCCGCCCAGCTCGCCGCCGGCCTCCGCACCAGAAGAGGGCTCTACCCGTGGACTCCCAGGCAGCCGGGTCCGGCTCTGCTCGTCCTCTCCGAGTAGTTAACGTCCACTGAGACCCGCGCTGACCCCTCCCTCCTTGCCCCTTCCTCCCATCCGCAGCCTCTGCCCACATCTGCTCCCTGCAGGCATTTATTTGATGGTTGATCTGGGACGACTAGAGGAATGGCTCTACCACTGCCCGGCCCTGGCCCCTGCTTCTAGAGCTGGCGTGGAAATTGCCAAAAGTGTAGAGACACCCACCTCCCTCCGCCCCCCATACTTCAGTCTTTCTGGCAGCTTCTCCTCCAGGCCTTCTTTTCTGGAAGTTCAAAAATAAATCACTCTCGGGTGACTACTGTGCTGCCCCCTCCCGGGAAACCCTCCCATTCACACACCCTCCCATTCATTTGACACACACCCTTCCGTGCTCTATTCACCGCTATGTGGCAAATTGAGGCGATCTTATAGTGGCCTGAAAAACTGCTCGGCAGTATTCACAGTTTTAATACTAACTTCATAGCTGTCACATAAATTCATTGCCAGGCCTACTCTTTAATGGCCCCCAAACAACTTTAAGTGAAGGGGAAAAAAAAAAATTGGAAGACACTGCAGGTATTTTCCTTTGATTTGCAGGTGTTGTTTTTTTTTTTTTTTTTTTTTTTTTTTTTTTTTTTTTTTTTTTTTTTAAACGCATTCTACTGTAACTGCAGATAGCTTTTGTAAAAAGCTGTCACACAGATGAAGCTTGAAAAAAAAAAAAAAAACCAGCCTCTGTTTAGTTTACAGTAGATAAAAAATGCCAATGCCAAAAAGCTTTTTTTTTTGTTTTTTTTTTTTTTTTTTTTTTTTTTTTTTTTTTTTTTTTTTTTTTTAAAGCAGTGGAAATAGAAAGAGAAAAAGAGACCAGTGAATGAGGTTGGAACAATACGGTGTCACAGAGCTGTCGAGACTAATGTCATAGTGTAGCTGATGGGCAGTCGTACAGAAAACTTCTTGTTGCTTAATTTTTATGGAGATTTGGTGTACGGCATGCAGCACTCTCTGAACAGGTTTAGAACAAGGCAAAGAAAGAACTGCTCACAATGAACTCTTCTGTGAGTTCTGCCCACCAACACCTGTGATTTACAGAAGAGGCATTGGAGGGACAAAGAGAGGCCAGAGGGTCAGGCTGCTGTTGGAAAATGATGCCTCATGAACCCGGGGGTGCACAAGGGAGCTGCTCTATTTTAAAACTTGCCTTAGATCTTTGCTGTACAAACTTACAACCAGAAAAGCAGTGTTTGATTCTTCGGAGGGCTCTTAATGACCTTTTCAATGGCTTCTTTCTCATTTTGAGCCTGCGTTTTGATAAGTTCTTAAGCTAGTGAAAATCATAGCCATTAGAATTCAAGGGAAGCCAACTTACAGAAACCTCATAGGCAGACGTTAGAGATCATTACCTAAGAGTTAGAAAATAAGTGGTTAGAATGTTCACTGAAAGAATGCACATCATTTGCACTTATTAACAAATTTGTGAGCCTGTTTGTCTTTCTCCTGGAATGCCAATATTTTCATGTTTCTCTTTTCTCAATTTTGTGCTTTATTTGTGACTTTTTAAAGTTTTTTTTTCCTTTATTCCCATTTTGACTTTAACCTATTCTATGTTGTTCACAGTTCCCGTCCCAGAAAGTTAGGGAGATAGGAAAACATGTAGAATCACAGGGCAGTAAAGGAGCTCTAAATTGGGTGAGATTCCCTTTGGCTAGGAGATCAGGACATTCTTTTCAAGGAGTCCCCATTCAACTGTGGCCTGAAGTCAGCTGAGAAAGCAGCAGAGTACCAAGCCAGCAGAAGTGATGGGTGACCTTAAGGGAGAGGAGCTGCAGGGCTCTCAGCCACTGACAGAAGGCTGTGTGTCTGCCATGTTGTGAGAATGGGAAGAATACTATGAGATGAAGCTGGAGAGATTGGTTGGGGTCAGATTATGAAGGATTTTGTGGGGCATGGAGAAGGAATGGGCTTTATTAAGACAAATAGAGAAGTGCTGGATGATTTTGAGCAAGAGATAGTCATGATTAGACTTGTATTTCAAGGTAATCGCTTTTGCCTTGTGGAACATTGTCTTAGTTTGCTTTGTGATTATATCACAGATAATAGTGAACAAATTTGTTTTGTGGTTCTGATGGCTGGTAGACGGGGAGAGTTGCGGTGCTATCTTATACCATGTTGGAAAACAGAAGAGCAAGAGAGAGACTAAACCAAGCAAGAACAAGAACTCAGAGCCTCAAACCCTTTTTATAATTGTCACCACCCATTCATGAGATGAGATTAGCGTTCTCATGGATTAAATAATAAAATTAATCTTGCAATGACTTGTTAGACCTGTTAGGAAGCTTTTGGAATGGCACCTTAGTCACCCAGACAAGGAATAATGATATTGTGAATTAAGGTGGTGTTAATGGAGATGAAGAGAATGGGTGGATTTTTTAGAAAAAAAAATGATGAGACTTGAAGAATAAGAGGATATAGTTGGGGGAAGGTGATAGAGAAGAAGCGAGGACAACCAGTTGGGGCAGAAAAACTCAGCAGGTGCTGGTACATATTATGGAAAATATAGATGAGAACCAACATGGGGTAAACCCAAGAATTCTGTTTCACTGTTGATTTTGAGCTGTAGATCTAGGGTCATTCAGCTGGTCTCTGGGGAGGAGCAGTCATTTCCTGGATTTCTGGGGACCCATGATGCAGTGGGGTGGAAAGGGAAGTGAGTTCTTTTGGGCTGAGGATGTAGCTCAATGGTAGAGCATTTGCCTAGTGTGTACAGTCCCTGATCCTCTGCACTGCAGAAACAAGGCAACAGACAAACAAAAACTGACTTCTTTCAGTGTTTTAAATAAACACAGGCTACTCATTGGAATTATAATGGAATGTAAAATCTGGTGAAATTGTCCTAATTCATATGGTATTTAAACTGGGCAAAATATAATAAAACAAAACTAACAAACTATTTTACTCATGAACATATATACTAATATTCTGAAAACTCCATGAACACATCAAATTCATTAGTGTACATAGTACTCCCAAATGTAGATATTATTTAATTATAAATTTTGCATTAGGAATTCTAGAAATATACATAAAAATTTTTAGAAAATACAATAGTAGGATAAATAAGAACTATCATCTGAGAATCCTGTGAAATACCAAACATACAATAATTATTCCTTGTAACATTTTAATATAGTAAAAATTTATTCTTTGACAGTTTGTACAGACATACACACATACAAATATATATGAAAATATATAAATAAAAGTTCATATTTATAAAACACATTTTGCTTATTTCCACCCCATTGCCCTTCATAAACTAGAGTAACAAAATCAATACCACTATTGTTTTGGAATGCTCTGAAAGTTGTAAGCAATTGAATAAGACAGGAAACTCAAATAAGTGGTATGGTCAGTTTAACTGAGTAAGGTCACTAATTGCACCTAACACTCCTCAGTAATAAAAATCTGAGAAAAACACAAAACATGAAGCAGAGAAATATTAAAGGTCAGAAATGAAAAAATACACATAGCAAATTAAGGAAAATGTGCCTTACAGAAATGCAGCCAAAGATGATGTGACATAAAAATAACGTCTCAGTGTTTGGCTCTGTCATTGCTTCTACTCAGAAACAGGGAGGCTAGATCTCTTGCTTTCTGTAGAGAAATGAACAGCATTAGGAGTGATGACTTCTTTTGAGTTATCAGACAAAGTAATAATATTCATTCTGATGTTTTCCAACACATACATCACTGAACTTCGTTTTCCTTCCCACCCATTGCTAGTGCTCTTTCCCTCCCCCCAAACAGACCCCCTTTCAGCCTCTTTGTCATTTGAGACTTTCCTCCAGTAGCACAGAATGTAAGTCTTTCCATGTTTAGTTTTGGTATTTTTTTTTTCCTAGAAAAGATAAATTAAAAATATTTGTGTAGAGTTGGGCATAGCGGAGCACACCTTTAATCTCAGCACTTGGGAGACAGAGGCAGGCAGATCTCTGTGAGATGGAGGCCAAATATACTGATTTCCAGGACAGGAAGACCATGTCTCAAAACAATAAAAAAGAAAACAAAACCTTCCCCAAACAAAAACAACTTTTTTTTGCCCATTCTCCTATTTTTTTATTGAGTTTTGTGCATTTCATATAAACGTTCCCAATCAAATTTAAATCTTTCTCCTTCCTTGACCCCCCCCCCCCGGCCAGAGCACACACGTTCTGCCATACATGTCAAATCCTGTCTTGATCTTTTTCTTAGTCTTTTTTAACCTTTTTGATGTAGACGTTTACTGTTTTGGTCAGTTCTTTGAACAAGTGTTTTGTTGTTGTTTTTCCCTTTAATTTTATATTACTCAAAAATATGTATATCTACCCTCCACACTTATAGAAAAATAAGAGTCTGAAAATAAACTATAGGTTAGTTCCAAGGCACATTTGGGAATCACATTTTAATAGTAATATTGCATATAGGCAAACAGAAATATAACTTTATATCCTTAAGTTACATAGTAAGTTGAAGTATGTTTTAATGTAGTTTAAAGAAGAGATTTATTCTTTCTCATAAATCTTAGGATAATAGAGACATAAACATCAAATTATATCTGTATTAACATCAGGTATTGTTTTTAATAAAAAATTACCCAGCTTGACTTACATAAGGGTTTGGTTCTAGGATTCACAAATGAGGGATACTATATTTGTGTGTGTGTGTGTGTGTGTATGTGTGTGTGTGTATATGTGTGTACTTCACTTAGCACAACAGCTTCTAGTTCCATCCACTTACCTGCAAATTTCATGATGTCGTCTTTCCTTATGGCTGCATAGAACTCCATTGTGTAGATGTACCACATTTTCATTATCCACTCATTAGTTGGGGACACCTGGGTTGGTTCCAGCTCTTCACTATTGTGAAAAGAGCTGCAATAAACATGGTTGTGCACATATCTCTGCAATAGGATGACTCTTTTGGGTATATATCCAGAAGTGGCATAAGTGTAGGCACACAAAGACACAATCTGTTTGATGTGATTAGAGCTTTGGATGTCACATCATGCTATAGGTTTTACAGTGCAAATAGAAACAAGAAGTGGGAGTGTAGTTACTGTGTATTCAAAGAAAACAAAGAGGAGGTGTATAGTAAAAAATTCAATTTACTAAGGAGAAATAATAATGGTAAACATTAAAGTAGCTCATTATAAACTATTAAAATTAATAAAAACCAAATTAATAGCATCACAAAGTTAAAAATAGAAACTCCAAGCAAAATAGCAGAATATTAGAATGTATTTTCTTCAGTAATTGATATGGCCAAAGAGAGATAGAGGTATTTTGAGCAACAATTAATGGGCTTGCTCTAAGGAATATTATAGATTATATCTAGTTTCTGGATAACTGATTCTGTTTATATGACTACATGGAGGTTATAAAACTTAATACGTTTTTGAAAATTCTAAACATACTGTATTTTAAGACTCAGACGGCACTAATTTAGGAATTAATAGCAAAAAGTAACTAGGAAATATACTTCAAAACAATTTATGGATTAAGAAAGTGTGATACTCATTAAATGTCATTTGAGATGAGTGAGAATGAAAACGTGTTTCAGGACAAGTTATGGTCCTAGAGAGAAAACTATTTATAATTGTTAAAATGCATTGGAAAATGAATGATGTCTCATGAAACCAGCAGTGGGGTAAGAATTAAATGACAGCAGCACAAAGCCCCATGCTGTATAGGAAAGAGAATCAAGGCTAGCGAGATGGCCCAGCAGGTAAGCACTCTTACTGTTCTTCTAGAGGACCTGGGCTCAGTTCCCAGCACCCACATGGAGGCTTACGACCAGCTGTAACTCCAGATCCAGAGGGATCTGATGCCCTTTTCTGGCTTCCATGGGCACCACGTGCATCATGGTGCCCATACATACATGTAGGTAAAACACTCATACACATTAAAAAATAAAGTATAAGGAAAATAATCAAAATGCATGCACAGCCAAAATGAGCAAATATGAAAACAAACAAATAATAAAGAAGCACCAAAGTTTTGTGTATTTGAAAATAATTGGTGGCCGGGTGTGGTGGTGCATGCTTTTAATCCCAGCACTCGGGAGGCAGAGGCAGGCGGATCTCTGTGAGTTCAATGACAGCCTGGTCTACAAAGCGAGCTCCAGGCCAGCTGGGACTAAAAGGAGACCCTGTCTCAAACAAGACAAAAAAAAAAAAAAAAAAAAAAAGGGAAAATAATTGTTAAGATCGACACGCCTCTGGGAAGATTTGTCAAGAGAGAAAACAAATATGTAGTAAAAAGGATTCTGAGCAGTCTTAGCAGAGATGATACGGAGGGGTGATAGAGAAGCAGGGAATAGGCTCTATCCCACTGAATGTAAGCAGGGACTTCGTGCCTAATGACAGTAATTTGGAAATCTAGAGAATAAAATAGATTCCTTGCAAGACATAGTTTGCCAAAACTCAGAAAGAAAACACAAATAGTCTCAAATTCATTCAATAAATTGTAACAATATGTAAAAATGTTTGCACCGAAATAAGATGATTTTATCAATATGGTTATTCAAGTTCATGAGAGAAGTAATTTTAATCTTTTAAAATATTTAAAGTGGATAGAGAAAATGTGGTACATCTACACAGTGGAGTTCTATGAAGCGGTAAAGAAAGATGACATCATGAACTTTGCAGGTAAATGGATGGAACTAGAAGATATTATGTTAAGTCCCAGAAAAACAAATGACGGATGGTATCCCTCATCTGTGGATGCTAGCACTAAGTACCTAGTTGTAAGGCAAAGTGAGCAACGTTAATGTTATTTTCCTCATGATCTGAAAACAACCATGCTCTTATATTGTGAATCTCTTAACAGGTTCTAGAATTAACCTACATTTATTTTCACAGTTTGAAATTTTTGGCATATGGGTGGAGGGTATGTGTGCATATTTTAGAGTAATATAAAATCAAAAGAATGAGAAAAATTTTAAATTATTAAAATATTATGTGTATGAGTGTATTGCCTGCATGTGTGTAAGTGTACCTGTGTCATGCACTGCCCACAGAGGTCAGAAGAGGGCATCAGATTCCATGGAACTGGAGTTTCAGGGGGTTGTTAGCTTCTATGTGGGTACTGGGAACTGAACCCAGTTCCTTTGCAAGAGCAATCAGCGCTCTTAACTGCAGAGCCATCTTTCCAGTCCCAAGTAATTTCAATCTTACACAAACTTTTATCCCATGTCCTTTCAGGGGCTGTATTAGTCACTTTTCTGTTGCTGTGATAAAGACCATGACCAAAGGAACTTATAAAAGGAAGAGTTTATTTGAGTTTACGATTGACGGTTCCAGGGAATTAGAGTCCATTGTGGTGAGAGGCATGGCGGCTGGAGCTGGAGCAGCAAGCCGAGGGTCACATCTCGCAAAGAGCACAGGAAGCAGAGAGAGAGAGAGACTGGAGACCATGAGGCTTGTTAAACTCACCAAGCCTGCCTCCCAATAACGTACTTCCTCTAGCACAGCCACCTTCTAAGACCTCCAAAAACAGTGCCACCAACTGGAGACAAATGTCTGAATACTTACAGCCTATGGGGGACACTCATTCAAACCACCACAGGGGCCTAGCATAACTTTGAGAAAAAGCTATGGATATTTAGGTGGAGGCAGGATGAGTTTTAGTCATGCTCACTGAAAGTAAAACAAAACAAAATATTAAAAAACAAAATCCAACACTAAAAAGAAAATCTGCTATAACCATGTTGTCTTCTTCCCATGAACACCTGACTGGTTTAATATCAGAAATTGTATTAACAGAATATTGTGCTATCAGGTTAAAAGGGGAAAAAAAACCCACATGATCATCTTAAAATATTCAGAGAAAACATTGAAGAGAATTCACCATGTGTTCCTAATTTAAAATGAAAAAAAAAAAAAAACAAAAAAAACAAAAACCCCCCCACAAAAACCAAGAGTCTTTGCTAACAGGGAATAGAGGGAGCTTGCTTAACTTTATAAATGTACCTACACAAGAATTATTACAAAAGCCCAGAGAACATCCTGCTTTGAAGGAAGAAGTGTATCAGTTCTCGTTATCAGGAACAATGTAGTATGTCTAACCTATGGGAAGACTGACAGTTTTGGGACTCATCCAGGAGTGCTAGTGCCCACTTCCCTGTCAGCATTACCTTCTATTATTTTTTTACTCCACACTTCTTTTCTTTCCTAGTTCTTCAGCCCTTTGTAGTTAATTTTGTATCTTTCTCTTTGATAGAAATATCTCAAAATTCAGTCTCAGATGTACAAATACAAAATTATATATCAAAATGAACAAGAGTAGAAAGCATACAAAAGTATTGGAGACTTAGAGAGTTAGATCATTTCACCTGGAGACATTTTAATTTTTCAGAAATGTTTCTCAATTTCTCCAGGCTTCTCCTACATACCCAGAACACTGCAAGTCGTACCAGTTCCCAGAACTCCCAATGAAGACTGTGCTAGTGAGGACTTTATTTATTTCACAGTCAATCTGTTTTGGGGGCAAACACAGATGCCCACACCACCACAGCTCTTCCATAGCTTTGGAGATGCCAACTAATGCAGTAAGACAAAAAAAAAAAAAAAATTAAAACGCAGATGTCTGAAAGGAAGAAAAGAAATAAAACTATCAGTATTAGCAGGGATACAATAATTCACATTAAAGTTCTCAAATAATATACTGATTTTTTTTCAGAACTAACTTGAGTGTATAAGTTTGCTGTTTCAAAAAATCCCAGTAAGATTATGTCAATATAAGAAACATAGCTCTCTCTTCAAATGGGATAATATAGATTTTTCTGGAGCCAAATATGAGTGCTAGGACCTGGGAACATAGATTTAGGTTACCCCAAATTCTATGTTCCAATGAGGCAGTAGTTTCATGAAATTTTTATAGTAACAGAATAAGGTAATAAATCAAGACACTTTCAAATAGGTTTGTGGGAACATCAGGTAGGTGTGTTACTGCAAAGCTGAGCTATCTCCTCTATAGGCCTCATATGGTATCTGAGAACATACTTAGCTCTTGGGTTGGTGGGCCCTAGGGTCCCTAAGGACATTTCAAAGGATTTATCTAATGGGATTTACCTAATATTCCCAGGATGGTAGGCCACATACAGAGGTAGAAGATGAACTGCTATTACAGAGGCTAAAGAGAGCCCAGGATCACCTGGCTCTGAGCGGGCAGCATCCCAGCCTCTCCAACATCACTGAAATTCTAATTAGTTAAGCAGCCTGTAGAAGATTCTTTTGTTCACAACTATGTTTTTATATAGAAATGATTTGGAAAAATATAAAGGATATCATTTCCTCCTGGGTGTGATGACACACGACTCTAACCCTACTACTGGGGATACTGAGGCAGGAGGATTCTGAGTTCAAGGCCAGCCTGGGCTACATAGCCAGACCCTTTCTCAATAAAAGAAAACAAACAAAATCGTCTTGTCTCCTGTTCCTGAAACCCAAAGCATTGTAATACAAAAGTAAAACAAAAGAAACAAACCCAGCAAAACAACCAAAACAAAACACAACAGAATCTAGGATAACCTTTTACCAGTAGATAAGGTAGGATTTTAGAAAAGTGTAAAATGCTACTGAAATTCACTGGAAAGAAATAACAGCAAGATAGAGCTCTTAAATATGGTGCTGCATCATTGAAAACTGGCTCTTTCTCCATCTGTTGTTACAGGGAATTGAACTCACAGACAGATGCCTAAAGTGACATTATGGGATGGGAGAAACTTTCTGGCTGACTGAAAAGCAGAGTCTTCGAAACGAGGATGCAGGTAGTATTTAAGAGCTACTCTGTGTTGTGTTCTTACATGTTTTCAGATCTGCGAGTTTGCTTCATACCAGCCATTCATTTTAATTATTGATTCAATGAAATTGGTCTTATATTTTGAAACATTCTATTAGTTTACTTATCTATTCACACTGCTGCAATGGTTATTGTTCTTGTAATAAACAACCGCAAAGCAGTGGGTTAAAATGACACAAATTTGCCGGGTATGGTGGCACACGCCTTTAATCCTAGTACTTGGGAAGCAAAGGCAGGCGAATCTCTGTGAGTTCAAAGCCAGCCTGGTCTACATAGTGAGCTTCAGGCCAGCTGGGACTAAAGGGAGACCCTGTCTCAAAAAGACCAAAACCCAAGTTATCCTAGTTCCAGGGGAATCCGACACCCTCTTCTGACCTCCGCGGCATTGCATGACACAGGTGCACAAACTTGCATGTAGACAGTACATTCATACACATACAGAAATAAATAAAATTAATAAAAAAATTAAAAAAAGACCCAAAACAAAAAGACACAAATTCATTATCTTCTGTAGGTAGGGATCTAACAGAGATCTATGGTCCAAAAAAAATTCAGTGTCAAGCAGTGTTCTGTTTCTTTCTGGGGACTTTCAAGGTGCTTCTTGCCCTCTGCCTTTTCCAGCTTCTTGAACTGCCCGAACTTGGGTCCTGTTGATTTCCCCCCTCATCAAAGCTTGCAGCTGTGGGATGAGTCTATCTCACTTCACATTGCTTCAGCCTCTTCTACCTCCCTCTTCAAGAGTTAAGGGCCCTTGAGAGCTCACTGGGCTCATCTGGATAATCCAGGATAATCCCCACCTCAAGATCCTTAACCTAATCACAGTTGCAAAATTCCTTTGGCCATTAAGGTAACATATTCAGATACGGAGTGTTAGGACACAGGTGCTCTGGGGTTGCTAGGAACGGAAGTGAACTCTTTAGTATCTCTTCCTGCTTCTTCTGCTCATTCGGCTCTGGCCACCTTGCTACACTCCAGCCTCAGTGCTCAACTGCTCTTTTGTTGGTGTGGAATGGCTTCCCCTCTTACTCTGCTCAGAGGGCCTACCATGAACCCTGTATCTAAAATCTATCCATGCTCTCTATCGTGACTGTCCCTCATTTTTACAAAATTTCATTTTTCAATTGAATTTTGTGATTTTCATACAACATAATTTGATAGTATTTTGATGCTGTCCTCTATCCACACCTCCTTTTATTGTCCCCTACCCAATTTAATGTACTCTGTTGGGTATAATAAGGTCTATAGAGTCTGATTGCCCTTTAGTGTGGGTCTGTCCACTAGAGACTGGTTAACCTATCAAGAAAGAGTCAAATCCTTGTAAAGGACTGTCTCTGCCCTTCCCAGAAGCCATCACTGTCACACTCTCCTTGGGTGGGGTTGGAGCATCTTACCCACTTACTCGTGTCTCTGCTGGGATTTTTTTTTTCTGGTTTGAGCTTGCCTAGGACTTAGGCATGCTGCCGGCATCGCTGTGAGTTCATATGGATAACTGACTAGCTGTTTGGAAAACTGTTCCCTTATGGTCATCTGCTACCTCCATCTCTTAAAATCTTTCAGCCTCTTCTCCAATGATCCCTGAGCCCTGGAAGGCAGAAGTTTGAAATAAATGTCCTATTCAGGGAAAAACACTCTGCAGCCTCTTGTTCTCTATGTGTTGGCCAGTCGTGGGTTTCTGTGTTAATCACCATATGTGGTATAAGGAAATTTCTCTAGTGAGAGTTTTGCGATGGTTTTGTTTACTTTCCCATGTCTGTTTTGGGAGTTTGTGTGGCTTGAACTTGCCTAGGACTTGTGGGTGTCGTCGCCATTGCTGTGAGTTCCACTTCCTTTTCTGCAGCTCTTCATGGAACTTCTCCATTCTCTCTCTCTGGGACTCCTGTCTCAAGTTAGGGACTGGGTCAGCTTTGCCCCTGTGTATCACCCAGGGTCTAGCCAAGTCCCTAACACATAGCATGTGTTCGATAAAGTGCAGGACTGAATCAGTTTAATTTTTCCCTTTCACATGTCACATTATTCAGTAAGCAGGACCACAGCAAAATATTCTGTAAAGGTACAGATTCCATTCCATTAGAGAAGGTCTTTACAAGTGGCTGTGTCAGAACCCTGTGTAAAATGTCACTAACTTTCTGCTTTCTTAAGACCTGGGCATGCATTCACACTATAATCAGTAATTTGTTGATGTCAGCTCCAAACATGAGAGAAATAGTCTTCTCTCACTGTTTTAGTGCTGGCCTTTCTAGGGTCAGTGGACACGAGATAAGCTGATATAAAATGCTTATAATAGGAAATATCGCTTTGTGGGAAATTGAAGTTCATCTGTCCTATGGCAGAGACTCATCCTGTCTGGATTTTCAGTACTCTGTCTACTTGCACAAGCCAAAGCTTGCTAGAAGAAAAGTTTTACATGGAATTTTTATATTAGAACTAAAATTTCCAATTTAATTTTTAAAATAAAATGCATAGAGATCTCCCAAGACATTCAACACAGTGAAGAGGCATTTGGGATTCACATTGGAACACAGACAAGGAGAAGCCCATATGCCAGGAACACGAAGAAGAGACAACATGGGGGAAGGGGCAGGATAATCCCACACCAAGCTCTACCAACCCTATGGAAGATTCCTACAGTGGGATCCCCCTGGGGATGGCCCAGGACACAGATATCTGAAACACAATTGTGAACATACTTAAAGAAATGCAAGATTATAAAGAGCAAATCAAAGAATTAAGAAAAGAGAATGAAGAAGTTAAGAAGGAAGTGGAAACACTGAAAAGATCCCATGTTGAAAAAGATAAGGAAACCAACCAGCGAAGCAAAGAGCTACAGGAAGGGATTGAGAAGCTTCCTAAAGAAATCAGAAGAGAAAATGAAAAAGGAAGTCAAACACTCATCCAATCAAGAGGAAAGGAATGGAAAAAGCTTCAGAAGCAGAATGGAGGAAGCAGAACAAAGAATATCAGAGACCGGGAAGATAACACAGAACAACTAAAAACCTCAAGTAAAGATTATGAAAAATTTAAAAATACACAAAAGTGGAACAACCAGGAACTGTGGGACACTATGAAAAGATCAAACCTCTGCATCATAGGAATAGAGAAAGTAAAAGAATTCCAGGAGAATGGTATTGATAAGATCTTCAACAGAACAATAGATGAAAATTTCCCCAAACTAAAAAAAGACAAACCAATACAAATACAAGAAGCACATAGAATTCCAAACAGAAAAGATCAGAAAAGAAACTCTCCATGCCACATCATAGTTAAAATGCTAGACATCCAAAACAAAGACAAAATCCTTAAAGCCACAAGAGAAAAACAACAAGTTACCTATAAGAGGAAACCTATCAGAATTACAACTGACTTCTCAATGCAAACTATGAAAGCAAGAAGAACGTGGAGCAAAGCATTCCCAGTGTTAAAGGACAATAGATGCCAACCCAGGTTACTATACCCAACAAAAATGTTGATTATAGTTGAAGGAGAGAGAAAAACCTTCCATGACATAAACAAGATGAAATAATATATGTCCGGTAAACCAACCCTTCAGAGAATACTTGAAGCAATCCAAAGGATAGAAGAAAGAAGCAATCATCCCCAGGCACCTAGAAAGAGAAATCAATAAAAGCATAAATGCAGAAGCAAAAACCTAAACCAATAGCACAAATGGATAATAAGGCAAAAGGAAGCAACACAAACCTATCAGTCATAACCTTAAATATTAATGGACTAAATTCCCCAATCAAAAGACATAGACTGGGAGACTGGATTAGGAAACAGAATCCATCGATATGCTGTCTACAAGAAACACATCTTACCTTCAAGGACAGGCACCACCTTAAAGTGAAGGGATGGAAAAAAATATTCCAAGCAAATGGTACCAAAAAGAAAGCAGGTGTTGCTATTTTAATATCAGATAAAATAGACTTCAAAGTAAAAGAAATCAGAAGAGACAAAGAAGGCCATTACATTTTTATCAAAGGAACAATTCACCAAGAAGATTTCACAATTATGAATATATATGCCCCAAACTCTGGTGCACCAAACTTTATAAAGACAATTCTCCAGGACCACAAGTCACAGACTAACCCCAGCACACTCATAGTGGGAGATTTCAATACCCCACTGAGTCCTTTGGATAGGTCAACAGGACAAAAAATAAACAGAGAGACATCTGAACTGAACGATATGATACACCAAATGGACCTCATAGACCTCTACCGAACATTCCATCCTAATACCAGAGAATACACTTTCTACTCAGCACCCCACGGAACATTCTCCAAAATCGACCACATACTGGGACACAGAAGAAACCTCTACAAATACAAAAAGATTGAAATAATTTCATGCATCCTGTCAGACCACAGTGCAATGAAGCTCAACATCAACACCAGGACAAGCCCTCCTGCCTACAAGAACACATGGAGACTAAACAACACACTCTTGAATAATGAATGGGTCAAGGAAGAGATAAAGAAAGAAATAAAAACATTCCTGGAACTGAATGACAATGACAATACAACACAACAAAACTTATGGGATACCTTAAAAGCAGTCCTAAGAGGGAAATTTATAGCCCTGGGTGCCTACATTAGAAAAACAGAAAGAGCACAAGTGAATGATCTAACACTACAGCTAAAAGCACTTGAGAGGCAACAACAGATGAACCCTAAACGCAACAGACAGGAAGAAATAACAAAAATCAGAGCAGAAATCAATGAAATAGAAACAAAGAAAACAATACAAAAAATCAATGAATCCAAAAGTTGGTTCTTTGAAAGAATAAACAAGATAGACAGACCTCTAGCCCAGTTAACCAAAAGAAAGAAGGAACAACTCCAAATCAATACAATCCATGATGAAAAGGGAAATATCACAACAGACAAGGAAAAGATCCAGAAAATCATATGGGAATACTTCAAAAACCTATACTCTACCAAGTTTGATAACCTAGAAGAAATGGGTGAATACCTAAAATCCTGGGAATCACCAAAGCTCAACCAAGAAGAGATCGACAGCTTAAACAGACCCATAATTTATGAAGAAATTGCAGATGTAATAAGAAACCTCCCAACTAAAAAAAGCCCAGGCCCAGACGGTTTCATGGCAGAATTCTATAAAACATTTCAAAAAGACCTACAGCCATTATTACTGAAACTGTTTAGAAGGATACAGAGGGAATTCTCTCAAATTCCTTCTATGAAGCCAGCATCACTCTATTACCAAAAACCAGGCAAAGATACAACTAAGAAGGAGAACTATAGACCCATCTCCCTAATGAACACAGATGCCAAAAATCTAAACAGGTTACTGGCAAATCCCATACAGGCTCACATCAAGAAGATCATCTATCATGACCAAGTTGGATTCATACCAGAGATGCAGGGATGGTTCACCATATGAAAATCAATAAACATCAAGCACATAAATGGAATGAAAGATAAAAATCACACCATTATCTCAATTGATGCTGAAAGAGCCTTTGACAAAATCCAGCATCCGTTCATGCTTAAAGTCCTAGAAGGAATTGGATTGGAGGGATCATTCCTCAATGTAATCAAAGCCATATACAGGAAACCCACAGCCAATATCATCCTAAATGGGGAAACGACAGAAACATTCCCTTTAAAGGTAGGAACTGCAGCTGCCTCCTGTCACTTTTCAATACAAACTCCTTTTCAATACAGTGCTAGAAACACTTTCTAGAGCAATAAGGCAATAAAAGGAAATTAAAGGAGTACTAATTGGAAAAGAGGAAGTCAAGCTATCCCTATTTGCTGATGATATGATTGTTTACTAATGCTAAAAACTCCACCAGAAAACGCCTAGAAACGATTAACAGCTTCAGCAAAGTGGCAGGATACAAAATTACCCTAAAAAATTCAGTGGCCTTTCTTTACACCACCAACAAGCAACTAGAGAAGGAATTCAAGGAGACCTTCCCACCCACAATAGCCTCAAAAACAATAAATTACCTAGGAACAAACCTAACCATAGACACCAAAGATCTCTACAACAAAAAATTTAAACCCTTAAAGAAAGAAATTGAAGAAGACATCAGAAGATGGAAAAACCTCCCAAGCTCATGGATTGGGAAAATTAACATTGTAAAAATGTCCATTCTACCCAAACTCTTGTACAGATTTAATGCAATCCCAATCAAAATCCCCAAGAGTTTCTTCACAGGCTTGGAAAAAAAGTCCTTAAATTCATTTGGAAAAACAAAAGACCCTGAATAGCCAAAACAACCCTGAGTGAAAAGAGCAACACAGGGGTGATCTCTATACCAGACTTCAAACTATACTACAGGGCTATAGTCATAAAAACAGCCTGGTACTGGCACAAAAACAGGCCTGGTGACCAATGGAATAAAACCGAAGGTCCAAACATGAACACATACAATTTCAGCCATCTCATTTTGACAAGGGGGCCAAGAAGACACAATGGAGAAAAGACAGCATCTTCAGCAAGTGGTGTTGGCAAAACTGGATCACCACTTTCAGAAGAATGAAATTAAACCCCTACGTCTCTCCCTGTACAAAAGTCAACTCCAGATGGATTAAAGACCTCAACGTGAAACCCCAAACTCTGAAGGTGACAGAAGAAAAAGTTGGCAGCAGACTACAAGACATAGGCATAGGAAAAGACTTCCTAAATCAGACAGCAGCTGCACAAGAATTAAGGTGGACAATTGACAAATGGGACCTCATTAAACTCAAAAGCTTCTGTACATCAAAAGAAACAATCAAGGAAGTGAAGAGAAATCCCACAGAGTGGGAGGAAACCTTCATTGCAGAAACATCTGACAAAGCATTGATTTCCAGAATATGTAAACTACTCAAAAAACAAGAAAGAAAACAAATGACCCACTTGATAGATGGAGCAAAGAGCTGAACAGAGACTTCACAAGTGAGGAATTAGAGATAGCTAAGAAACACCTTAAGAAATGTTCAACATCACTTATTATTAAGGAGATGCAAATCAAAACCACTCTAAGATATCATCTTACTCCAATAAGACTAGCTAGGATCAAGAAAACAAATGATACCAAGTGCTGGAGAGGTTGTGGGGAAAGATGAACACTCATCCACTGCTGGTGAGAATGTAAACTCGTACAGCCACTATGGAAAGCAGTGTGGAGAACCCTTGGAAGACTTGGAATGAATTTGCCATCCAACCCAGCCTTACCACTCCTAGGCATGTACCCACAAGACTCACCCCACCGCAGAGATACATGCACGGCCATATTTATTTCAGCTCTCTTCACAATAGCAGGGAGCTGGAATCAACCCAGATGCCCCTCAACTGACAAGTGGATAGAGAAAATGTGGTACATCTACACAATGGAGTTCTATGCAGCAGTAAAGAAAGACAACATCACGAGCTTTGCAGGAAAATGGCTGGAGCTAGAGGACATCATGCTGAGTGAAGTAACACAGTCCCAGAAAAACAAATGATGAATGGTATCCCTCATCTGTGGATGCTAGTGCCAATTACCTAGTTGTAAGTATTTCTTGTGCATGGCCCCTTGAGCTTTTGTCCAAGCAGTTGGGAGTGATGCATATTGGAAACAACAACAACAGCAACAGCAACATCAACAACAAGAACGAAACAGTGAATTCTGCTCAAAACAGTCAACTTCCACATGGAGAATATCGAGAAAGACTGAGAAAGAAATGAAAAGCATGTTTGGTGGAACGCATGAGCTCTGGTGAGGTGGGGGCATAGGGTGGGGGACACGGGTCTAGATTTTATAATCTTGTACAAAATATATATTAAAAAACCAAAAAGTTTAATAACAATAAAAAAATTAAAAAAGAAAAAATAAAATGTATGTATTTTTTTGTATTTTATATGAGTGTTTTGCCAACATGTATGTAAGCATTCCACATGTATATAATGCCCTCAGAGGCCAGAAGAAGGCATTGGATCCCCTGGAACTGGAGTTATGGATGGTCGTTAGCTGCCATATAAGTGCTGGGAACTGAACCTGGGTCTTTTGCAAGGACAGCAAGTGTTCTTAACTGCTGAGGCATTTTTCTAACCCTATTGCAAATCAATCTTGTTTTTTAATTTTATGTATATGACTGCATTGCCTGCACATATGTAAGTGCATCCAATGTCATACAGTGCCGTTGGAAGTCAGACGAGGGCATTGGATTCCCCTGGAACTGGAGTTATGGATGGTTGATAACCCCCATGTGTGCATTGGAACTTGAATCTGGGTCCTATGCAAGAGCAACCAGTGTTCCTAACCACTGAACAATCTCTCCAGCCCCATAAAGTAATTTTTAAAGATTATGCAATGTGCCTCTCTGTCCCTTCTAAGAGATGATTAGTTTCAGTCTATTAAAGTAGTTCTAATAAAAAATAGATTATGTAACTTCAGTAACCAGATTTAAGTTGCCATTACTTAGTGGTAGGTTCATATATACTATTAAATATCCTTTATAAATAACCCTATTATTGCTTGAAATTCGGGGGAATAGAGGTCAATAGTAATAATGACAAATGCAAGTCACATCATTTTTGCTGCTCTTTCTAGAATACTTACTTGTGCCAGTTGTGAAATCCTTTACATGCATTGCTCTCTGTAATCTCACCACATGAAGTCATGGAGCATTTATTGTTTTGTCTACTCAACAAGAGTATTCCCTTCACCCAGGACTTGTTTTAAGAAACTCCTCCCCTCCCCTCCCACTAGATCTGGAGATATAGACTTTAGTACCTTGGAAACTTGGCTGTCAGGATGGAATGTGTGACCTAGACACAGGTGAGCAGACATATCTAAGAGCAGTTGTTTATCTGCCAGGCATCATGTAGCTAGGCAAGAGCAACACATGGGGGACTTGGTACTCAGTCATTCTGACTCCATGTTTCTGTCACTTGGCTGTACTTTGTCCTAGCATCCCAGTTTCATGATCAGCTTGCACCCTTTCCATTTAGACTGATTCTTGAAAACACAGCAGGGAAATAATGCACACTCTGCATTTCCACCAGGATGTGGCTTAGACAGTTGTTGCCTACCTAGTCAGTTGTCTTTTGATGAATGTTTTTGTCTTCGGGTGTTAGGGACGGAATGGAAGATGGACTTCATCTAGTGGAATAGAAGTTTGGAACTTTGTATTGAGAAGGTATATTAGTTACTTTTCATATTGCCCTGCCCAAATGCTTGACAGTAAACAACTTAAGAAGGGGTTATTTTGCTTATACCTTGAGGTGGTGCAGTCCATCATGACAAGAAAGGCATCAAAGTGTAAGGCAGTTGGTCACATCCTGTCTGCGGTCAGGAAGTAGAAACTGGACAGGAAGCAGAGCTGGGCTTAGCCACCCCTTTCTTCCAGTGAGGCTTCATCATCAGCTGGGGGCCAAGTATTCAAGCACATGGGTCTGGAGGAGCATTTCACATTCAAACGCACAAACGGAAGCCTCTGTCTGGGCTAGCAGGGAAGTAAAGCAAGGGATAGAGTGGGGAAGAGTTTTACGTCCACTTGAAAGGTTTGATCATTTGGAATGCATTTTGGAAATAAGGAGTTGTACATTTTTGCATCCAGGATGCGTTGAACCAAAGACTTCAAACTGATATTCAGTTCGAAGAATATTTCAGTTTTTAGCTCATCTGTGTACAATACAAAATTCTTCAATAGTCTGTTCATTATTGGGCAATGGCATGTTTTAACAAATACCTTACTCTGCAAAGCGCCTAGACAGTTCTACCCCATAACGATAGGAACAGTGACATGACCTGAATTTAGATTCTGGAACTGAATCATTTATGGGGACCACTCTTTTCTGGCAAAAGGGATGCTAAATCACAGCCACCCTGAAAAATTGCCATGGGCTGGCATTGTTGAACATTTTCTAGCAATTGCATTGGGCCTCACATTTTGTTGGTCAGGAGTTCCATTTCTTCATCTTTGGCCCAAGTTACTTAGCAATGGCCAACCCAACTATGCGCCCACCATATTGTTTTGCATGTTTGACTAGAACATTGACAGATTAATAGGAAGGGTAAATAGCAACAACTGCAGGGGCCTGGTGTGGGGCAGCAGGATTGACTACACTGGACTTTGTTGTGTTTGCTCAGAGGAAGCCACAGCAAAAGCCTGCTGGGATGAGGTGACTCGGGTCATGGGCATTTGTTCCTAGTCTCTATAGAAAACAATCGTCTTCTCAATGGAAGATGGCTTTTTCTGACTCTACATGGTTCCACTGATGAGGAAGCATTTGCCATTCCAGGGTGCTGGCTAAATCACAGACACAAGTGAATAGGCCGCACTAAAGTTCAAAAGTTCTGTATTCCTCAGAGAATATTTTGATTTAGGTTAAAGGAAAGAAACTTGGGAAAGTTTTCTCAAGGATCTCTAATCCTTGACCTATTCACTGCCAACTCCCAGGATGTGATGTTTAGAATTCTATGAAGTTTCAAAATGACCCAGCCTTCTCTTCTCTTGATTCATGAATGCAGAACTCATGAACATTTAGCACTGTTAATTTTGCAAGCTCTGGCTTTGCTGAAATCTATTTTGACTCCAATTTGAATCTATGTGGATAAGATATATTAGTAATAAGGAAAAAAAAATCAATAGAAGTGATGGCTTCAACTGTGCTTCTGATTGATAAACTGAGCGCGGGTTATTTTATATTTCAACATTATCCCAGTTCTTTCCAATAAAGTTTATTTCTAATAAAAGACTCTAAAGGGCTCCACATTAAGTTTTAGTAATTCTTGATTTCTGTGTTCTTCTGTGTCTGTGTACAGATGTATAAATATTTCTTTTAAACTGCCAGACACTCTTTGAGCTGGTGCGAAAGAAGGACATGGGGTAGCATTTACAATTTTCCCTTTTGTTGATTCTAATTTTTCTTTTTCATGTCTGAATCAATGCTGTTTTCTAACATCTGTCTTATGTTTGTTTCCTTTTATCCCATTACCCTTTTATTCTTTTCTTCCTTTTCTAGTCTTCTAAGAGCTCAAGAATAAGGAGCTGTACACAAATGTGGGTTATAGTGGTATTAGAAATCATTGTAGATCCCATGAGCTGGGCACTATTTCTATATACCAGGCCACAGTGTTATCATAGGACCCGATCCTATTTACAGTACTCATCTAAGGACTATATATGGGGCTGGAGAGGTAGCTCAGCAGTTAGGAGCATGTACCACTCTTGGACTGGATGCAGGTTCAGTTCCCAGCACCCATTTCAGGGAGCTTACAATGGCCTGCATCTCCAGCTCAGAGGATCCAAGGCTTCTGGCCTCTGAGATACCTGTACTCATGTACACATACCTTTCTCCCACATACACATAATTAAAACGAAAATAAAATCTTAAAAATATTTTATTCACTCTTGTGAATAGCTAAGAGATGGAAGCAACCCAAGTGTCCCTCAACTGATGAGTGGATAATGAAAATGTGGTCCATTTACACAGTGAATTCTACTCAGTGGTAAATAAAGATGAAGTCATGAAATTTGAAGGTAAATGGAAGGAACTAGAAACTGTTATGCTAAGTGAAGTAACACAGACTCAGGAACACAAATGGCATATGTTCTCTTTCATTTGTGGATCCTAGCACCAAATACTTATATGTAAATATATATCCTGATATAACTGTAGAAGCAGGAAAATGTAAAGGAACCAGGGAGATAAAGGGAAAGAGAGAACATGAGAGACAAGAGTAGGAGACAGGAGTTACTAAGGGAGAAATGGATAAAATGGGGGTACTTAAGTGGGAAGGGAAGGGAGAGTTAGACAAGAAGATTTTGGGATAAAGATAAAGAGGGGCCGGTCATGGTGGCGCATGCCTTTAATCCTAGCACTTGGGAGGCAGAGGCAGAGTGGATCTTTATGAGTTCAAGGCCAGCCTGGTCTACAGAGTGAGTTCCAGGACAGCTGGGGCTACAGGGAGATCCTGTCTCGAAAAGACAAAAAAAAAAAAAAAAAAAAAAAAAAAAAAAAAAAAAAAAAAAAAAAAAAAAAAAAAAAAAAGATAAAGAGGGAGCTCAAGAGAGATGGGACCATGGGAGACTAGTGTTATCAAGGGAGGAATGGGGAAGACATGGACCAAAGGTTTATACAGGGAGAGTGAGAGAGGAGAGGTAAATGATGCCTACCTAGTGTAAAAAACCTGAGGGAATCATGTTAGTTTAACAATCTAATGACAAATTACACACACAATATCTCCATATGAGTCCATGTATGTAGCTGAAGCCTACATATTAAGAAACAATGCCAGACAGGAGAAACTGTCCTTGGAGTTGTTGGCCAAGGTAGTACACGAGACTCCCAAAATTACACAGGCTACTGGTACAGCCCTTCAGTGCTTTCCAGAACTTGAAGATAAGGCCCTATTGCTGAAGACAGGATATACTTCAGAGGCCAGATTTGGAGCAACAGAGCCGAAACTGACCTGGAAGCCATTTACCCCAAAGGCTAGCTCTTGTAGCTTTGGAGAGCACTATGCAAGCTGCTAAGGGAGAGCATCAGTTGATGGTCCAAGACCAGCTGTAAGACTAAATAATCACATTAATGACGGGCACAGCATAGGACACTGGTGTAGTAATGGCACTTTTATCTTGGGGGCAATCAATGGTTACCTACCTGGACTTAAAGCCCATTCAATGGGAGGAAACTCATGTGCAGTACTGTAAGCATAGACAAATACACATGGATGGAGAGAACATGAATCTTAGAGAAATCCCCAAGGCTGTCACATCCCTAGACTAATGTAATTTCTTACTATGTGCAAAATATGTATCATTATATTTACAGTCAAGAATCCCAGTCATCACTCATCAAAGAAGCTTCCTTTGTACCAGACAGAGACTATTATAGAGTAGCACAGCTGATCAGAGACAGAATTGTTTGTGAGTTGCCCAAATACATCTACAATGCAACCCCTACACTTAAGGCTCACACAACATGGAGCAAGAGATAAAGAAGACACTCACGAATCTCTGAACTCTCACTAATGAAGGTCCCTCATGCAACAGAGGGGCAGGAACACAAAAGGGCACGAATGGCCAAAGTGTGGAGATTAGGAGTCTGGAAAGTGTCAGTCCTTGGACAGGACTCAATATAGTTTTGCTCATTCAGGGCTCAGGGAGTATTGCAGAAGAGGGGCAGGAAGATTGTAAGAGCCAGGGAGGAGGTATATGACTATATAGAAATAGAATCATCCAAACATATGTGTCTATACCAAAGTAACCTACCACAACTATTAGTGCTGTTTAAATACCTATATATCTAATTGCTTGTGCTTCATTAGTAGGATCGAAAGGTTATTCCTGGACAAACTGTCAGCCCATGAAAGGAAACAGCCAGAATTGACCAGAGTCCAAGACAATAGCTCCAGAGAGAGTGGACTGTTTTGCTTCTCATCCACCTGTGCCCCTTTTCTAAGCCTAGGGAACAATCTGCGGAAGAGGGGGCGTGGTAGAATGTAAGGGCTGCGATTGGGGTGAATGGTGAAACTACAGCAATGTAGTCTGGACACTCATTTGATCAACTTGATTGAACATACAACCCCTCACCCCCCGCTGGATGGTGGGGCTGTGGGGGTTTGGGCACAACAGCCTACAAATTGGTTTCATATGAATGATGCTTGTACTCATGGATTATCACTTATACCTAAAAAATGAAAAAAAAAAACTGAGAGAAAGATGCAGGACAGTTATGACAAAATGCATGATCTGGGATGGGGTGGGGGTGGGGGGGAAGGGAAAGGGAAATATGCCTGAACTGAATTGAAAAATGATGTATGAAATGCACAAAGCATCAATAAAAAAAAAGACCAAAAAACAAAATAAAACAAAAAGAAATAGAATGATGCAAGCCCCTGGGACCCTGGGTGGGCTGACTAGACCTCAGTGGATGAACCTGTACTGGAAAGTCTGGGGATGCTAATTTGACACAATGGCTTTGGCACAAATGACAGTGTCTATGAATTCCATTGTGGGGGCTGTGAGAGGGTGCCGATATGGATGGGGTATAAAGGTGATTAAGATTGACTGAGATATTCTTTATGAAATACACAAAAATTCAATTAAAATGTTTCATTATCTATTGTGAAAGGTGACAAACATGGATACACAAGTATCTGCAGTAGGATGAGTCCTTTGGTTATATGCCAAAGAATGGTATAACTAGGTCATATGGTAGGTTTGTTTTTAGTTTAGTTTTTTTTTAGGAGTTCTCCATACTGTTTTCCATAGTTGTTGTATGAGTTTACATTCCCACCAGCAGTGAATGAGTGTTCCCCTTTCCGCAAACCCTCTCTAGCATTTGCTATCCTCTGTTCTCTTGATCTTAGCCAGTCTAACTGGGGTAAGAGGGAATCTTAATGTGGTTTTAGTTTGATTTTTCATAATTACCAAGGATGTTGAACACTTTTAAGGTGTTTCTTAGCCATCTTTATTTCTTCTTTTGAGAACTCTCCATTCATATCCATAGCCCATCTTTTAATTAGTTCATTGGCTTTCTTGGTTCTTTGTTTTCTAAGTTCTTTGTATATTCTGGATGTTATATTTAGATGTGTTACTTGTGAAGATTTTCTACTATTCTGTGGTACCTCTTCACTTCCTTGTTTGTTTCTTTAGGTGTACAAAAGCTTTTTCGTTTAATGAGGTCCCATTTGTTGATTGTTGACCTTACTTCCCTGAGCAACTGATGCCTGATTTAGAAAGTCCTTTTCTACCCCCTATATCTTGTAGGTTACTGCTGATGTTTTCTTCTAACAGTTTCAGGGTTTCAAGTTTCACATTATTGTCTTTGATGCATTTAGAGTTGAGTTTTGTGCAAGGTGAAGGACAGGGTGGAGATCCAGTTTTGCTAGCTCTGTTTATTGAAGATGCTGTCTTTCTTCCAGTGTGTGTTCTTCCCCCCTTTGTTAAATATTAGGTCCTTGAAATTGCATGTATTCATGCTCGTGTCTTCAGTTATTTTCCATTGACCTTTGTGTCTATTTTTGTGCCAGTATCATGCTGTTTTTATGACTGTAGGTCTGTAAATGGTCAAAGTGTAGAGAATAAGAGTCTGCAGAGTATGGGTCCTTGGATAGGACTTCTGTATTAACCCTACTCACCCAGGGCTCAGGAACCATTGCAGAAGAGGGGGTAGAAAGATTGTAAGAGCCAGAGGAGAAGGTACACGACCATATGCAAATGAGCAAGCTCCTGGGATCTTGCTCATATGAACCTACAACAATAGTAAAAGCATGCAAACTCAGACCCTGCATAGAACTGCAGAAATGGGCAGCAGGCTCTAAACTTAGCCAAAGAACGATTGGTAGCTGATTACTGCTGGCTGAGGAAGAGCTGATCTTCCTTAAGGGGGGCTGACTCTAGATTGGCTGACCAGACCCCAGTGGATGAACTTGTACTAAGGGATGTCTGGGGACTAACTTGACTCGATAGGCCTTAACATAAGTGACAGAATGCATGAAATATAGTAGGGGGTGGGGGTGGGGCTATGGGAGAGTGCTTATGGGAAGTGGATATAAAGATTATTAAGATGTATATGAAATGCACAAAACTCAATAAAATACACAAAAATATTTTACTTATTTTTATGAATTGCCCGTATGTGTGTTAAGTGCACCTGTGTCATGCGATGCCTTGGAGTTCAGAAGAGGGCATCAAATTTCCCTGGAAATGGCATTATTGATAATTGTTAGCCACCATGTGGGTGCTAGCAATTGAACCCTGGTTCTCTGTAAGAGCAGCCAGTACTCTTAACTGCTGAACCATCTCTCTAGCCCCTAAAAATAAAAATAAATCTTAAGAAAAAAGATTTAATGTGTTTACTTCTCTCCACAAGAAAAATGTCAGACAAGCATTATTTTTTCCCCAATTTTAGGTTTTATGTAATTCATTCTTCTGTATATTATAAAGTATTGTATTATTCAAAGAAAAGACATCCTAAATAAGAGCAAACAAACAGAACAAGGCAAAAATTGCACCTCCAAATCCAAGGTATAAAAACTCCTTAGTGACATTAAAAAGTAAGAATAACCTAAGTATTAAGATCACAGAATCAAGCCGGGCATGGTGGTGCATGCCTTTAATCCTAGCACTTGGGAGGGAGAGGCAGGCAGATCTTTGTGAGTTCAAGGCCAGCCTGGTCTACAGAGCGAGTTCCAGGCCAGCTGGGGCTACAGGAAGACCCTGTCTCGAAAAGACCAAAAAAAAAAAAAAAATCACAGAATCTCCACTGATAAAAGATGGCCCTTCTATTCAATTAAAACAGATACTATTTATTATGTAGCTACTTTGTGCTACCCTGAGGACCTTTGCTGCCTGTAGGGAGCTGATAGTTTTGAATCGAGACTTGGAGAAAAATAGTTATTCAAAGGATTACAATATGGTGTGGCCAGTGTCATGATGGAAAGAGGCTAGGAGACACTGGTGCCAGACACCAGGAGTTGCACATTCTTCTGATCTTTTCTTCTTTGTAGACTGTTTTAATCTTATTTCAAAGGTGTAGACCCAAGAACAACTATCTAGATGATTCCTTTATTAAGGAAACATAAGACTTGGGAAAGAACATTTGACTGCAAATTTTATGGAGGTAGAAGTTGTACCCATCACATTTATTGTATATGGGATGAGTATGACATTCCATAAATTTCCATGCACTGGTGGATGAATGAATATGTGGATGGATGAAGCAAAGTCCAAAGAACCAGTTACCATTCACTAGCTGTGCCTGAGTTCTGAGTGTCTGTTTCTTCATCTATCAAATGGCGATACAATACCCAACCAGGTCTAAGTGTTATCACTGGATGAAAGCTTACTTGTTGAGCACTGGCTCTGTGGTGGCACTCATCCAAGAGTTTTACATGCATTCAGTTATCTCCTCAACAAAAATATGGGTTCAGTATTATTTTTTCCATATTACATATGAGTTTATATCATTTATTTTTATACAAATTATAAGAAAAGACAGAAATAATGGGGATATCTTCCAGGAAGATGTACCCTTTGCCCATGGTCTTCTATAAATTTTTTATTGCCTTTCTTTAAGATTTTTACTCTGAACATATTTGGGGCATCCATTTTAATGAATGAATTTTAGATGGTGAAGATTTAAAAAAACCCTTCAAATTGGGCTGAGATGTCTCAGCAGGTAAATGCCGAGGCTTATTTCACCTTCTGGCTTACAGACTGTCATGGAGGAAAGCCAAGGTAGAACTCAAAGCAGGAACCTGGAGGCAGGAGCTGAAGCACAGTAAGAAAGGGTGCTTACTGGCTTGCTCCTCTGGGCTATGTTCAGCCTGCTTTCTTGTATATTCCTGCTTTGCAAGTTTGATTACCTGAGTGTGATCCAGGATCCCATTGTAGCAAGAGAGAGCTGACTCCTGAAAGTTGTCCTCTGGCAGAGGACCTGGGTTCGAATCCCAGCCACCCTCATGGCTGCTAACAACAGTCCATAACTCCAGTCCAGGGGATCTGGTGCCCTCTTCTGTCCTCTGTGGGCATTGAATGATAAAGGTACACTTACATACATGCAGACAATGCACATATGCACATAAAATAAAAATAATAAAATATTAAAGAAAATTTAAATTGTGTTACAGTTTTAAACCTGAGCAGTCACCTTAAGCCTAAAAGAGAAAGATCTTGGGGTAATGACCATCCAAATATTAAGTCCAATGGGAAATGGTAGTACAGTGACCATTGTGGTGTGACCAGTTAGCAGAAGCTGATATAATCAATTTGATGGGTTTCTATTTTCATTTAAAATAATAGAAACTGGGTTTGAAGATTTAAGAGCTCAGTGGTAGAATGCTTGCCTAGCAAGCCCAAGGTCCTGGGTTTGGACCTCAGCTCTGAAAAATCAAAGACAAAATTAAAAGAAACATAATCTGGAAAGTGTAGGGATGTTTAGTATGCTGTTGGAATGGAAAACTATTTATTGCTTCCTAACACTTTTAATTATAGTGTTAAATTATATATATTTATGTGTGTGTGTGTGTGTGTGTGTGTGTGTGCGTGTGTGTGTGTTGGATAGCTTTTGTTGGCAACTTGACATACCTAGGTAGAGAAAACCTCAATTTGGGAATTTTCTTCATTGGATTGACCTGTGGACATGTCTGTGGGACATTTTCTTTCTTTTTTTTTTTTAAGCCAATGTTTTATTGAAGCTCTGTGCATTTCATACAAAATTACATTACAGATCAAATCTAGACCTGTGTCCCCCCTCCATGCTCCCCATCCCACCAGAGCTCATGCATTCTGCCAAACATGTTTTTCATCTTTTTCTCAGTCTCTCTTAAAATTCTCGATACAGAAGTTTACTGTTTCGAGCAGAAGTTTACTTCAGTCAGTTCTTTCTTGCAGTCTTTTCTGTTGTTCTTGCTGCTGTTCCTTCCAATATGCATCACCCCAAAATATGCACATATGCATGCCACATATATCATAGGTTTTAGTATCTTCAGCTTATGATTCTTTATATTAGGCCGAAAGATATCATGTTTGAAGTCTCCTCCTTGGCAAGTCCAAACCACCATCAGTTCTGCTCTTTTGTTCCACACTGGGGTTTTCCCTTCCCATGGTCACCAAATGAGGTCCACTAAGTACCTCATCCTGTCTTGATCTTCCTGTACTGGTCTCTGTGATACAGCCTGGGTAGTCCAACAATGGCAGTCTATACTCTGAAGAGGTTGAAACCCCAGTAGTAGCTCAGTCCACAAGCTGGATGTCTCAGCAGTCCCCATCTGGCACTGAAGGTTTGGAGGATTCTTGGAGAGACATGAGTCTTCAGTCCATATTGGAAGGTTGAAAAGCTGTGTCTCATGTCTTTGAAGGATGGCAAAAGCAGTGGCAGCCACAGGGTAGCTGCACTTGCACTGCTGCACAGGCAAAACAACTGTGTTCTTTTTTTTTTTTTTTTCTTTTTACTAAGATCTCAAGTTTTAAACCTGAAGTACAATTTCTCAGGAGTTACTATTTATTTGCGACATTTTCTTGATTGTTGAGTGATGTGGGAGGGCCCAGCCCATTGTGGGTGGTGCCAAGCCTGGATAGGTGGTCCTGGGTTGTAGAAGAAAGCAGGACGAGCACAGGTTAGAGAAGCAACCGGGTAAGCAGGATTTCTCCGTGGACTATGCTTCAACTCCTGTCTCCAGGCTGCTGCCCTGAGTTCGACCTTGATGGCCCTCCATGATAGACTGTAATCATAAGTTGAAGGAAACCCTTTCCTCCCCCAACTTGCTTTTGGACAGTGTTTTTTCTTAGCAAAGAGAAACCAAACTAGAATAGTATGTCAGATTCCTTACCAGGCAGTAGAGCCTAAAAGCTTGAAAGCTATTCTTTTTTAATTTTTAAATTTTATTTATTTTTGTATGTGTATGAATGTACTGTCTGCATGTAGGTTTGTGCACCCGTGTTGTGCAATGCTGCTGAAGTCAGAAGAGGGTGTCGGATTCTCCTGGAACTGGAGTTAAAGATGATTCTCAGCCACCACGTGGGTGTTAGGAATCGAACCCGGGTCCTCTGCAAGAGCAGTCAGCGCTCTTAACCGCTAGGCTATCTCTCCATCCCCTTGAGATCTCTTCTTATGGTGGTTAAACACTGGGTGTGGTGGCCTGTGACTGCAGATTGAAATCCTGGCTCTGCTATCTAGGGGCCAATGTAGGGGCCAATGTTACTTTACCTCTTTAAGACACACTTTTCTTCACCAGTAAAATGGGACAATGAGACAAATACAATCAAGATGCTAAGACACTGTGGATACAATATTTGCTGTACCGTTCGACAAATGGTGGCTCGCTTTAGAAGTGTAAACAAAAACTATCTCTGTGCAGGGTGAGTAGGATAGGAGAAGTTTCCAGAAAAATCTTTACATCTGAAAATTGAGACAGGAAGTGGCTGGCAAAACAGAGCAAAGATCTTTGACCTTTTAATGATGGCAGAAAAGTCCACTTATAGTGCTTTTCATGCGTAAGCCCCAGAAGACTTAACAGATCTTTTCAAAGCAAATACAAAACATAATATACAGTACTATGAATACCCCAACCCAATTTTCAGAGTCTTTTGGAAGAATGATGGAGGAATTGGTCACTCACAAATTTAGCAAGGAAAAAGAGGGAAGAGTTACTCCATCAAGGTATTTATTTCAGCTGTTACTACTGCACAACAAACACCAGAGAACTTAATGGTATTTGCCGGGCGTGGTGGCACACGCCTTTAATCCTAGCACTTGGGAGGCAGAGGCAGGCAGATCTTTGTGAGTTCAAGACCAGCCTGGTCTACAGAGTGAGTTCCAGGACAGCTGGGACTACAGGGAGATCCTGTCTCGAAAAAAACCAAAAAAAAAAAAAAAAAGATAGCAATCATAGTTGTATGAGCTGGTAATTTACAGAGGGCACATAGACTATGGCCTGCTACTTTCCTGTAATGTTTGAACTGAGGTTGATTTGAGTGGCTTCAGGCTGGGATGATCTGGAGACTTCTTTACTCACCTTGGTCCCTGGGTTGGGTTGATTCAAAGGCTGGGTTACTTTGGAATTGGCAGTCAGTGCATCTACCCACCACTTTGTGTGGTGTGTATTTCCTCATAGTGTGGTGGACTCAAGGTAGAGGGATCTCTTACATTTGGTTCATGACCCCAAGAATGAGTGTTCCCAGAAGACAAGGAGGACACTTAATTGCCTTTAGTCATAGCCTCAGAGTTAGAGAGCATCACTCTATTGGCTAAACTGGTCATAAATCCACCCAGGTTCAAGGTCAGGGGGCAAAGGTCTTTCTCATTGGGAAGAATTTGGGGCCATCTTCTAAAATCGCAGTACAGTTTGAGAGAAGAGACTTGAACATGATGGATGACATCACAGGAAGTACTTGTTCATGACCTTCAGCTTCTGCCATGGATAAGACACAGATACCTCAGAAGTCCATAGAAAGAGGGTTTAGAGCCAGGTGTGGTGGTGCACGCCTTTAATCCCAGCACTCAGGAGGAAGAGGCAGGCAGATCTCTGTGAGTTCAAGGCCAGCTTGGTCTACAGAGCGAGCTCCAGGCCAGCTGGGACCAGTCAACACATCCTCAGTATAGACTGAGCTTCCTAATGCTACTTTGCTTTAGCTTATTCTGAAATAAATTTGCATTTCATGTATCTTCCCCTCTAAAAGGTGAGATCAAAGAATTATTGTTGCTAGGAGGAGCTACCTGGAAACACATAAAGACCTTGAAAAATTAGTGAGAGAAAAAAAATGTATCAAATGCCACTTGGAATGGTTTCCTTCATTTGTGGATGCTAGTACCAAGTCCCCCAATTGAAAGGCAAGCTGAGCAATGTTATTGTTATATTTCTTTCTATCTGAAAGCAACTGCGATGTTATAATGTGAATATCTTAATGAGCCCTAGAATTAACTTAGCACCTACTTTCAGGCATGGTAATTAATGTACATGGGTGGAAGGTATATATTCATATTTTAGAGTAATATAAAATTAAAAGAAAAAATCTGAATCCCTAATCATAATAAAAAAAGAAAAGAAAAAAAGCTTCTTCAATCTGCCTGTTCTTTCTGCATTTTATGGCAGATTTTATCTTACTGAAAACTGCTGTTTAGGAACCCTGGAGTGAATGGGAAATAGAAGACTTGGGTCTTAGTCCTGAGCTCATCACTGAAGAATAGTCCAGGCAGATGCTTGTGCCTTCAGCATTATGTTCTCTTTTAGGTCATTTTTAGGTTGCAGTGACTCATTTTATGGCCTTGAAAATGGGCTGCCTATGTTAATTTTATGAGAAACCAAGCTATTCTTAATGAGTACTATTTCCATAAACTGAAACAAGTGACTATAGACCAGCAATTGTGTCTGTCAAGTTAGCACATTAAAAATTCTATGTTGGTAAAAGTGCATTAATACAGAGCTCTCCTACCATGCTGCTGCTGGACATAATGTCAAGGGTGTGGCTCTTCTGAAAACCAGTTTGACTTTGTGTCAATATACTGATGAGGCATCCCCAACTGTTGATTCCACTCATCATTTCTGAGAACCCACCTTGAAAACATTAGACTACATGTTAAGAGTTCCCTACGAAGATCTTTATTTCAGTGTAATTTATAGTTACCTAATAATGAGAGTCACCTGTTTTTTCCAATAATAGAATGTTATATAATGGACAATATGCATGGATAAAGAAAGCTAAGGCTTTCTATAAAAGTATTCACATACAAATTTACATAATTTTTTTTCTTCTTTATTTTTTCATTTTTTAACAATAAGTAATAATTTATGAGTACAAGCAACCTTCATGTAAAACCAATTTGCAAGCAGTTGTGCCCAAACCCACACAGCCCAAGGGTCCCACCATCCAGCTGGGGGGGGGGGCTTGTGTGTACTTTCTCTGGAGCTGTCGTTTTGGACTCTGGTCAATTCTGGCTCTTTCCTTTCATGGGCTGACAGGAATAACCTTTCAATCCTACTAATGAAGCACAAGCAATTAGATATAAAGGTATTTAAACAGTACTAATTGTTATGGTAGGTTACTTTGGTATAGACACAGATGTTTGGATGGTATGTTAATTCATGAATTACATTTTCTTCTGTTAAGTATGGCAGGGTCTTCGTGTGTCTTATAACATCTCTTCTAGAGGATGTAAGCTTGTGGCATCAGCCATGGGTTATTCCTCCCAGGAGAGAGCTAATAGCCAATTAGATTTGGGATATACAGACATATGGCTGCCACTGTTGCACAGTATTTCCAGGCAGGTGAGGTGTAGCTGGTGCTGATGGAGGAGGAGTCTTGCTTGAATCAAGGAGATCTATATTTGCTTTATTGGTTTAGTGGCCTTTGGTAACACTCTCTGGTATTCTAGAGACCAACTGTACACTTGCAAGTGCAGTCTCAATACATCTTTCCTATTCTTACATCAGGTCTTCGACAGCAGGGCCTTATCGTCTCTCTTCTTGCAGGTATCCCAATTTACAGGCAAGAAGGCTTTACCTTTGGGGGGAGGCTTGGATCCCCTGGCCAACATCTCCTTGGTAGAATAATCCATTTCTGATATCAGAGCTCTCCTGTATTAATATATTTTGCTTAAATGCACAGCTTAAGGAGACTTTAGTATTATATTTGGTTCTGAATAGAGAATAATCCTTTTCACAGTTCCTATGTCTATTAGTCAATTAAAGAAGGCAGTTTTACTGGTTTTATAAGAGATTACCTATATAACAGTTGGCTCCAATTTACAGTTAGAGAATGACTTCATCATCATCATCATATTTCTCCTTGTTCTATGAAGGGAGGTAAGAAAGTTTCTCGTATTAAAACTTTGTGGCACCTAAAAGGTAAGTTTCGTTAAGAATCATTATAAACAGTTGTTACAAGTAGGATCCACAGAGGGGTTTGTTAGCTTAAAGTTTTAGATATTTACAGTCTGCTTAGAGGAAGAAACTGAATGAAGATATCTGTGTAGAATGACTAGTGATTTGGGAGTGTCTTTCTGTCTTTGTTTAAAAGATTTATTTGAGGGCTGGAGAGATGGCCCAGTGGTTAAGAGCATCAACTGCTCTTGCAGAGGACCTGGGTTTGATCTCCAGCACCCACATGGCGGCTGAGAACCGTCCGTAACTCCAATTCCAGGAGAGCTCTAGTTCCAGGGGAATCCGACACCCTCTTCTGACCTCTGCGGCATTGCATGACATGGGTGCACAAACCTACATGTGGACAGTACATTCATACACATAAATAAATAAATAAAAATTAAAAAAGAAAGTAAATTGCAAATAAAAATAAACTTAAGTAAAAATTAAAAGATTTATTTGAATTTTATCTATCTATCTATCTATCCATCTATCTATCTATCTATCATCTATCTATCTATGTGTCTACATATATATGTGCATGTATATGTTCTTATGGCTGTCTGTGGAGGCCAGAAGATGGCATTAGATTCCCTGGAGCTGGAGTTATAGGCAGTCATGAACTGCCCATGTAGGTGCTGGGAATCAAACTCTGATCCTTTGCAAGAACAAAGAGTAGGGGCACTCTGACATGCTGGGCCATCTCTCCAGCCCATCTTTCTGCTTTTTAACATTCTGTAATGAATGTATATTATCTTTTTGGTCAGAAAATTAAATGAATGGTGTGCATGCATGTCTTACAGATAATTTTTTTCTTGTTAATAGCCTCCCTAAAAATACACTCAGAAGACTAATGCCTTCCAGAGTTCCACTCACATACGCACCAGTGGCTGCTACCCTGGTAGGCTTTTCCCCAGCTCCATTTCTGACAGAGATTCCCATGCTAGGCACTGGCTTTGAGACTGTGGAGGGTGATGGGGCTGAGAAAGGGAAAGCCAGGCAGGGGCTGTGGCCTGATCCTTCAGTGTCTGTGGGGGCTCCAGGCCAGTCCCAGGCTGGCATGTGACACCCTGCTTAAAGACCTCAAGTTTACAAGGCTTTTAGCTGGATTTTACTTGAGTAAATTATTCTACTTGGCAAGAACATTAAGAAATTACCAAGAAAATTGTGTCACCCGGAGCACAAAGGTCTCTCAAACGCTCATTTCAGTGAGGTTTTTGTCTTAGCTCTTAAGATTCACTTGTTAGTTGTACAAAACACATAACCGTAAACTGAATCTGGAATCTCAAGGTAATTTGCACTTTGGGGGAATTGTCCTCATTGTTCCCTCTCCCCCACAGGGTTGGTTGCACAGGCCTGTGTGTAGCCCTCCTGAAAGGCAGTGAGAGTTGTGTATGAGCCCTCGAAGTGTGAAGGAATTCCAAAGTGGTCATCCCCCAAGAATGGAGGAGATTGCCTTTTAGTAAACAGTAAAATAAGTCTGAATTTAAAAACAGTGAGAATTTTACCTTCAAAACTGCAGGTCACAATTTGTAGGCAGTTTGGATTTTGAAGTTTACTCATTCCTCTGTATAATACAATTGTATAACCAGCCTATGGATGTGACTACCATGAATTAATGTTTACAAATCCTTGGACAGAAAATAGATTTTTTGTTTGTTTGTTTGAGACAGGGTTTCCCTGTAGGTCCAGCTGGCCTGGAACTCCCTATTTAGACCAAGCTGGCCTTTATCTCACAGAGATGTGCCTGCCTCTGCCTCCCAAGTGCTAGGGCCTTAATCTTGGTAATTTTGATACTTGATTATCCTGGCCAATTGCAAGAACCCAACAGCTTCTAGTTAGGAATCACTGATCTGAGACTCCTCTGTAAGAGCAGTAAGCACTGTTAATTGTTAAGTGAGCCATCTTTCCAGCCCCTATATAAGTATTGTGTATATGAGTTTTTAGGACACATTCTGATTTAGATTGGCAAAAGAGTACAGGTGAGAGCAACAGCCACTTTTATGTTGTGATATTATGAGATTCTTTACTTTCAGAGAGTAAATAATTTTTTTTTGGTCTGGATTTGAGCTATCGTCTACAGTTTATCAAAAAATGGAAATAACTCTCAGCTTCCTAAATGATCTTCTGAGAGATTAGCATATTTGAGTCTTGAAAGTCCACTGAAATTACCCCTAAGTCTAGATCGATTGGAAATGCAAAGGAGTCAGAGATTAGGCATGTATTTTTTTTTTTCAAATATCATGGCATTTGCATAGCCCTTTGCAATTCCCACATCTCTGGGATGAAAGAAGGATGGATAGTTTTATAGTTTTCTAATTATTGAGTTGAAAACTCTGAAAGGTTAGAATATATCCTACAGAATATTGTGCATGGACTGTTTATTTACTCCAAAGCTCACTCTGACAAAGCAGGAAACCAAAGCTTAGGTGAGTCAGATGACTTCACTAAGATCACAGAGCTAATAAGTTCAGAGCTGAGACAAGTGTCAAAGCCCTTAGACTTTTGTATCAGAACACTTTCTACCACACCCTGCTAGGCCTGCTCCAACTGTGTGAATAGTGCAGACACGGAAAATATATTATCATTGATGTCCACATGTCTATAAGTGTTATGGAAATGTTTTGCAATGCAAAGTGTGTCTGGAAGGCAGTCTATACATATTTCTCTAATCAGCAACATATTCAACTTCTTTTATTATTATTATTATTATTATTATTATTTTTTTTTTATTTCTTTATGTGTATGAATGTACTGTCTGCATGCAGGTTTGTGCACCCGTGTTGTGCAATGCCGCAGAGGTCAGAAGAGGATGTCAGATTCCCCTGGAACTGGAGTTCTCCTGGAATTGGAGTTTCAGATGGTTCTCGGCCGCCATGTGGGTGCTGGGGATCGAACCCGGGTCCTCTGCAAGAGCAGTCGGCGCTCCCAACCGCTAGGCCATCTCTCCAGCCCCCATATTCAACTTCTTAAGAGCCCTAAAATTTCCGGGCTTTCATTTCTAAGCCCTTGATATTATTTATCTTCTAAAATGGACAGTGCAGTGCAGGATTGTTCTCTCAGGGGACCGTGAGGAAGGGTTTGTCATCCAAAGAAAGGACTCTCTGATGTAACTTAAGAAAAGATAGCCCTCTTCTTTGCCTGAGTGAAGTGTTAAGATTGTCTGTAGTCTTTTGTGTTCTTTTCAAATATATGTTTGAAATGGCATATTTACATATATATATATATTATATATATATATATATATAAGTGTCTAAAATAAAACTTCACCATTTATTCAATCAACAAGGCAGAAAACTTTGTTCTTATAAAATGTTATATTGCTGCATTGGAGGTTAGTGGAAGGCAGCATTTTAAATCCCTTTGTATGGGTCACAGAGCCCATAGATGTAAAGAATTGACCTTAGGGCATTAAGCTGATCTGTAGCAAACCTGTAACAGATTGTAAATTGTATGGAGAAAATTCCAAATGCTTATGGGAAGTCTTTCTAACATCCCTCCTCTCCATTCCTCTGTGGTGATAAACACACAATCTTGTTAGAGGAAGGGAGCCAATTGTCAGCTAGTATATTCAACTTCGTACTGGCTCTGGGTTTTACAAGTGTAACATATACCTTTATGCTCATGTGTATGCATGTATGTGTATATATATATATGTATTTCTAATGTACAGATGGAGTTTCTTACTACAATCTGTTTATACATAGGTTGCTTATAATCCAAAACACATTTTCTCATAGAAAATTTCTACCTTAACACATTTACTAAGTACCAAAAGCTTAGCTTTCAAACAGCAAGTTTCATAGGTAGATTCTACAGCCAACTTCAGAAATCTTTGTGTATGTATGTATGTATGTATGTATGTATGTATGTATGTATATATATATATGTGTGTGTGTGTGTGTGTGTGTGTGTGTGTGTGTTCATATGTGGTGTGTGTGCATGTGGAAGCTAGAAGGCAACCTTGAGTGTGGTTCCTCAGGAACTGTCCACCTTGTTTATTAATTTATTTTTGTTTTGAGACTGAGCCTTACCATGTGACTCTTGACAGGCCTGGAAGAGACCTGCCTACCTCTGCCTCTGGGATTAAAGACATGGGAAACCACTCCTGCTTGTAACCACTTTATTTTTAAGATAGGGTGTCTCACCGGCTTGGAGTTCACAGGGTGGTCTAGGTTATCTAAGAAGCCTATCTATTTGCCTGTCTCTCTGCCTGTCTCTGCCTCCCAAGCACTGGGATTGAAAGTGCTCACCCCCATGCCCATTTAAAAAATGTACTTGGATTCTGAGTATTGACCTCAAGCGTTTGTGCTTGCAAGCAAGAACTTTATAAGCCATCTTCCAAGTCCCCAGAAACCTTTTAAAGTCAAAATGTACTTCAGCTTGCAGAGGGATTCAGAGTTAGCCCAAGACTGCCAGCTTCAGGTCTCAGCAGCGCACCCTTCTCAGTAGGATGGTGAGGTGCCAACCGAATCTGTCTATATTTGCTCCTGAACATGCAGCAGGGCTACATTTCCCAGCCTCTGCATGTATGATGTGTGCTGTGATTTGTTCTTATCAACACATATGTGTGGTAGTGATGGATGCCAGGCTGGACATGGATCGTTTACACCTCCCCAGGAAGGCCTACTGTTTTCTTGTCTTCCACTGACTGGGAGAGAAGGTCCTTAAATCCCTGGGGTGGTGGTGGGGTTGAATCAAGGCTCGGTCCCTGGTTCACTGTGTCAAAGGCTGCCTGAACTTCTGAAACTTATCTATCATAGCAGCAAACTTCAACTAATACTACTTAATTAGACTTGTGCCCTTGGAGCTAAGGCACTTTGGACTGAACTTTTCAGGAAGCTTGGGAAGGAAGTAAGGAAGTGAAACCTGTGAACAGTCTCAGGATACCTGGCAGTGAAGAGGAAGGCTTCTTGTAGTGCAGATGTGCATCAGGCCAGGAAAAAGAAGGTCCTCAGCAGGGAGTAATGGTCAGTAGTGAGTGTTCTGCAGGTGTGGCAAAGGCTCAGGCAGAGCCAAGGCAATGTCACTAGAAGCTGTGCGGCCATAGGCTGCTTTGTATCAAGACCTTGTTAATCCACCATCTGACATTATGTATCTAAGCATTCCGTTCTGAACTATCTATGTTTTAATTTAAGATTGTCTTCACAGCTAGAGAAGAAGTGACACCTACTTGGGAAGCTACGGCAGGCACCACAATCCACTTCTTAGGTATGGACCAGGCCATTCATCACAAGTGTTCTTGGCCAGTGGTAGATGCAGACCATCGCTGAGGAGGACTTGCCAGAGTTCAGCATGGCAGTCTGAGGAGATTTCCTGCTTTTCTTCTGAACCAGGAAGTCACTGTCTTTTGAGTCTTTCAATGTGTATGCACAAAAGGGACCCAGCTCTTTAAAGGATGAGGAAGTCCCTGATGATCCGCTCTAGTTCCCTGATAGATGAGACTCTATTATAGAAGATGAATGATTGTTCATAGTATCCTTGGTGTAAGGTACAGAGAGACCTGTGGTCCATCCAAGAGCCTAGAAAGCCAACTTGCAAGAGCCATTAGAGAAGAGAATTTAAAGAAAAATGTGTGTGTATATATATGTGAGTGTGCACGCGCGCGCGTGTGTGTGTGTGTGTGTGTGTGTGTGTGTGTATTTTTGTATAAGTATAGAAGCCAGAGGTTGATGTTAGATGTCTTCAATAGCTCTCTATCTTATGTTTGTAGACAGGGTCTTTACTGAGCCCGAAGGTCTCCAGTTCAACAAGACTAGGTCTCCAGTGAGTTCAAGAGGTCCTCTTGTCTCTACCTTCCTAGTGCTGGAAATATAGGTGTGTACCAGGCACACCTGGTTTGGTAGGGATCCAAATTCAGGCCTTCACACTTGTATGAGCTCTCTGGCCTGAGAGCTTCTTTTAAACACAAGGATTTCTGAGGGAGGTGGGGGAACAAAACTTAGGACTAGTTCCTAAGGCCCTGTTAACATCGTTGTTTCCATATGAGCTCTCAGTATGCCGTTAAATGAAAATGATTTTAGTCAGACCATTTTATCCTAAAGGGGGGGGGTAAGGCTCAGAAAGGGTGAGCCATGTGTCCAACTTCACACATCTGTTAAGAGGCAGAGCTCATACCTGAACCTATATTCTGAGAGCAGTTTTGTAGTGAATTCTTCAAAAAAGTTTCATCTGTATTTTTTTTCTTTTTCTTTTTCTTTTTTTTTCTTAAAAAAGAAAGGTTGAGACCAATCAGTTTCAGTCTGTGAAGAGGGCAAGTTCTCCTCCTAGAGTCCTTTGGATTCACCACCCCCACTCCACCCCACATCTTCTTCATGTGCAATGTCTCATGATTAAAAAATGCAGATTCTATACAGACACTGAGTCTTTTCAGTATAGACTGCATTTCCAAAAGTGGTTATTATGCACGGACATGCTTGGAGAATTAGATTTCTGTGGTCTTGACTTTAATTGCCCTGTCTAGATATGTGATTAAGCTTTTGTTCTTTGTCTCAAGATGACCAGTCAGTGGAGTTGTATGGTTTTAATTTCATCTGAAGTGCAGTTGGAGAACAGACTACGGAGCTGGCTGCTCTTTCCTTTCCTAGTTAGTTACTGTGAGCATTATTTCAACATTTTCAGGTCTTTTTAAACACTAAGAATGATATGAAATAGCATTATGCTATGAGCAGATTTTTGAGTACAATATGGAACTTTTAATTCAAAAAACAGTGACATAGAGGGGTACAAAGATTGAATTTTTCCTTGTTTCTTAACCCACATTCCCAGAGGATAGAGTATGTGCAGCTTGTGAGAAGTGAAGGGAAATATAATTTAATATAAAATTGTAGGACTCTATCTTTGAACATCTGTTACTATGACAACTGTTTCAAATGCTGGAAAGACCAAAGTATTTTGGCAACTTAACTAGATGTTTTTGACAGTATGGGAACTAAATATGTTTTAAAAACAGACACATGCAGATCTCATTCAGCCGACCTGGCTGACACAACAGTGAGATATTTGCTGTGACAGCCAGAGGCTTTGCACAAAAGAATATAATTTCAAAGTGACAACTTCAGCCAGGAGAGCAGGCGCTGGAGCTGCTCTTCGTACTGTTGTGGGGAAGACAGTCAGTCACACAGAGACCATAGCAGGCCTGCTGGACAACACCAGAGTCACCTTTTCTGCCTATTTAAACACCAAAGATGGGGCCAGCTTGGAGTTTGAGGACAAACACATGGGAAAGAGAAGAGTGAATTTCCAAACAGAAATAAAATGTACATCCTGCCAAGGGGCTCATTTTACTAATTATATTAAAAATTACTTTTTTCACTGGAGACGTGGCTCAGAGGTAGAGTGCTTGCCTAAAAATGACCTTTTTCTCTCCTTGGGTAAATGATAGAGAAATTCAGTCTTGTTTTTATGTTCATATGAAATTATAAGCCTCTAGGTTTATCTCCTTACACAATCAAGTGTTGAAGGTTGAAAAAAGAAAGCAAATAAATGAAAATAACTTTCCATATTTCTGCTTATTTTATGCATGTGTATTCATGTGTGTAAGTGAACATGTGTGGCACATACAAGTGGAGGCTGGAGGACAAACTTAGGTGCCATACTCAGAAACACTGTCTATTATTGTCAGAAAATTCACCAATTATTCTAGACTGGCTACCCACTGAGACTCGGGGATCTGCCTGTCTCTGTATCCCATATTTCAGGTTACAAGTGGGTACCAATATACCCCATTTTGTATGTGGTTTCTAGAGATTAAACTCAGGTCCTTGTTGCTAAAATTTCCTCCTGGGAGGCACAAGTGGTATCCAGCCCCCTCTTCCCTTGGTCTGTAATGACAAAGTGAGAGGCACGAATGCCTCACACTGCAGTTTGGAAGATCCTAATGAGTTTATTCGGGCTTAGTAACAGAGCAGTGGGTTACTTATTACTTACAGAAGAGTGGGCACCGCCCCCCCCCACCCCTCAAGGCTGCATCAGTAAATCCACAACCAGGCTTGGATCTTGTGACTTTCTGGCAGTCTCACAAAATTATGAGAAGAGGAGGGAGAGGGGAGGGGGAGGGAGAGGGGACGGGAGGGGAGGGGGAGGGAGAGAGAGAAAGAGACCACCTCATGGCCTTCTCCACTCATATACCCGTAGCTCCTCCCCCTTATACAGCCCAGGTGGACCGACTGGTTTGGAAGGGTAGCCGACTCTCCCAGCTCCTTCTTTTCTTAGAGTGTTAACAGTCAAGTTTTGTGATGATCCGAGGCAAGGGGGTGCAACCAAACTTGGGAAGAAGGCATTTGTCCATAGCTTGCCTGTCCTGCTTATCAGGCAGAGGTCAGCACTCCACTCCTTCCTCCGGCTCCTACATTCTTTCTGCCATCCTCTTCCACAAAAGTCCCTGAGCCTTGGAGGGAATGACAGGTGTAGGACACTCTTTCTCCCATTGTGGTAAGACTTTGAACTCTTGGGTCTTTTCATCATCTGTTTTCAATGGACCGTTGGCCTAGTTCAGTGATATTCCTCCTACTATACAAACAGAAATTGAAAGAAGTAGTAACGTCTAAACAAACATCGACTGCTATAACGACCTAACCTCAGTGTAACCACACCTGCATGGACAGCACCTTAGCAGGTGCATCAATCACATCCACCTCACAAAAACATTGCAGTGGCTTCCCACTGGGCCTATAACTTCCCCTGCCACTGGGGGTCACTTTGGCTAACAGTACCAGATGTGCGTTCCTCCGCAAGGAGTGGGCCTTCAATCCAACTGGAAATTTGCTGTTTACATATATTAGAGAAACCACTATCACAGCACCAGGAACATCTTACTTGGCAGGTGATAGTGCAGCATGCTGGGTCTCAACTTAGGCAGAACTATACGGGACAGTTCTCCTTGGCCATCTGCATATCGCCTTCTGGCACTATGAAGGCCAGCCATCCAGTGGCAGGGAGTTTCTAGCTTGATTTCTCCCTCTCTCGCGCTCATATCATGCAGTGTCTTCAACAATAGGTTCTTACCGTCTGCTTCTGGTGTGCAACCAACATTAGTGGTAATAAGACTTTGTTTTGGGGGACTTCAGGACTTCCCTGACCAATTCCCATGGCTGGAATTTTTATTTAACAATTGCACAATTTTTTGGTAGCCTCTAATTTTTATTTTTATAAGACATCTGTTTACTCTTTGGTATGTATAGGCCCAGGCAGTTGTAGACTTTTCTCCTCCATCCTGGCAGCTCTCCCTTGTACCTTACCTGACCATAAAGCTCCCAAGGATTTTCCAGCTGTACCTGGCCCTTGTACCTTTTTAAAGAATTTATTATTTTTTTTATCTTTGTTTCTTCAGGTGTACTTGATACCCTGCAAAGGGGTTCCACATCTGCAAAACACTCAAATGTTAACATCATTTGTTAAATCAAACATAAACAAGGTCTAACACAGCATGGAAAGAGTTTATCCATTTGTGTCAATTGGTTTCTCAACAGATCCACGTTGGATACAATAGCATGGGTAAGATGCATTACTTCAGTTAGTTCTTTAATATTTTCATCATTTTCTTGAGGCCATTTATGTCCTGGGATTTTTACATCCAGCTTCCCTGCATTTCTTTATTCTTGATAAACTCATTGGGGCTGGCTCAAACTGCCTGGCCTTGCACTGGGGCAAAGAGGAATAGGACCCCCCCTCCCCCACCACTGCCACTGCTGCCCCTGTTGGCTCCCTGGGTCAGGCAGGCCCTGGGTCTGACTCCTGGCTGCAGCCACACCCCTTCTCTCTCCATCGAGCACATCTGGCTTCTGGAGGATTCCGTGGATGGGCAAACTACCCTCGCCCCTTGAATAACCTTTTGCAGGAGAAAAATATATGGTTTAATTTGTGTGTGTGTGGGTGATTATCCACCCCTGGGAGAATTTTTATCTTCTGTATGCCTTTTGTGAACTGTTTCTCAGGTTTTAAAATTGTCCAGAAGCTAGCATATAATTTGGCTTTTTGTAATTTTTTCTTTAAGAACTTGGGCTTGACTTAAATCTTACCACATTTGCCTTTGAGTAACCCCAACAGACTTCTTTTCCCTTTTTCTTTTTTATATCTCTTTTAGGTTGTTCTCTTCTTTTTTTATTTTTTATTTACTTTTTTTTTGGTCTTTTTCGAGACAGGGTCTCCCTGTAGTCCCAGCTGTCCTGGAACTCACTCTGTAGACCAGGCTGGCCTTGGTGTTTTATAGACATACTTTACATGCTGGTCTAAGTCACTTAGATCTGTCAGGCTCTCCTACTTTATAACGATCCTACCCCACTAGGGGAGTCAGCATAGCGATTAAAGCTCCGTACCAATCTTGAGGTCCTAGCTCAATCAACTTCTTCCTTAAATCTCTGGTGTCCAGTGAACTGGACACTATGCATTGCTTTCCTCATACCTAGTTCTCTCAATAGTGCCTGTCCCTCTTCCCTTGTCCTCCAGCTCCTGATATCCATGGGAACCTCTACTGGTGATGACCAAGTATCTCTAATGGCTTGTACAAGCCAGTCCATCAGGGACTGATTCCCTCTGTGCTGCCTCAGATTATGCAGCCCATGTCTCAAAGAGGGTTGGGTGGTTATATTGCTCATCTTTAACATTTCTGTAGCACTTGCCAGGTGATGAGGGGCTCCTTCACTGCTTGTTTGAAACTCTTTCCTGGTTTCAATAGCTCCTGAGTGCTATGTATTCTCTGGTTGCTATAGTCTTTTTCACACCGGACCATTATTAAGGCCTCTATCAACATGCTGAAACAGAGAATTTTTCTTTGTTTGTATTAAAGGTTGAACCTGAGGGGCACCTTTAGCTATTTCTAAATAGCTAAAGGCTCCTTTCCTCATCACTATGGCATGCCTGCTTGACCAGTGGGATCTACCATGTGATTATGGAGATGCTTTGAGAACTGAATAAGGTCTTGGTCTAAAGCAAACTTTGCAAGCCCTGGGAGTAACAGACCAAGGGCAAAAGTTTCAGCAAGCAGCTGCAGAGGCAGCCTGGCTGCTGCTTTGTGTACTAAGAGCTCTGTGCCAGGCGGAGGTGGTAGCCTGGAGGGAGACTGAAGATGTGAAAGAGGAATTAGACTGAGAAAGGAATAAGAGGCTGGCCTCTGTAGTATTGGACTCTGACCTCGTCAGTAAATTGCAGAAAAAGGTGCTTTACAGAGGAGCCATTTTGGAAGCCCACTCTCCATGTTTTTGTTGTTGTTGTTGTTGTTTGGTCTTTTTGATCACTTTCCACTTTTAAAGCCACAAGGTTTAAGGTCTATGAACATGGTTCATACTTATGAATAAGGCATTTGAGGAATGATCATGGAACAGGGAAGAGGTATTAGATTTACGTTCCTTCCTTCTGCGTTTTGCATGGACTTTTAGGCTTCCTAGTATATTTTCAAGACAGTGGTTGGGTCAAATGTTTTCAAAAATTTAAAGCAGATTAAATTATTTTAAAAATGAGATAAATATCCCAAATAACAAATAACTAAAAGGAGGACTTTCCTAGAACGTTAATTTCTTTAATAACAACATATAAGAAACACCTTTGAATCTGTGAAGTGCTTCCAGAAGGAAGAGGCAAAGGGTTCAGATGGAAGGGGGAACCGTACCATTTCTAAGGCCTGGTGATTGACCTCAGCCTTTAAGTAATATTGACTTTCATGGAAATAAAGGCAGTGCCCTGTGTACAGGCAGACATCTATGGAAATAACCAGTGATATTAATTCTTTTTTCTTGGTCACTGTGTGCCACACAACAAAAATGGCAAATAATGAGTCAGAAGTTCCCTATTCTCTGTCTTTTTCTCTCTGTCGTAGTGTTCCAGTTAGGTTCAGTTGTCAACTTGACACAACTAGGAAGAGGGAACTTCAACTGAGAAATGTTCTCCGTCAGATTGGCCCATGGGCCTGTCTATGGGGCAGTTTCTTAATTGCTAGCTGATGTGGGAGGGTCCAGCTCACTGTGGGTGGTGCCATCCCTGGGCGGGTGGGCCTGGGGTGCATATGAAAGGTCACTGAGCAAGCCAGGCAGAACAAGTCAGTTAGCAGCATCTCTCTGTGGTCTGTGCTTCAGTTCCTGCCTCCAGGTTCCTGCCCTGAATCCCTGACTGACTTCTCTCAAAGATGGGTTGTCCCTAGGGAGTGTAAGATAAAATTAACTTTTCTCCCCAAGTTGTTTGTGGTCAGTTTTTTTTTTTTAAATCATAGTGATAGAAAACCAGACTAAAGTGCCCAGTGAACATGACAGTTCTGAAATATGGAGTTTTGAGTCTAAATATTAGTGTAGCATTTTAGTTATGGAAAGGTGGTTATTTTTTTTTTTTTTTTTTGGCTTTTTGAGACAGGGTCTCCCTGTAGCCCCAGCTGTCCTGGAACTCACTCTGTAGAACAGGCTGGCCTTGAACTCACAAAGATCCGCCTGCCTCTGCCTCCCAAGTGCTAGGATTAAAGGTGTGTGCCACCACGCCCAGCGACATGGAAAGGTTTTTATTCTGACTTCTGACAAGTTTTGGAAGCTCTATTCAATCTCTAGAAAATGTTCTATAAATATCAGAAGCCTTCGTGTATTAAGAGGCTCTGTTCCAGAGACTCCAGTGTCACTATTTTCAAGGAAACAAGGAAGTGCGGACAATTGCAAGATGTAGCTCTGGCCATCTTCTCCTCCTACCCTTCTTGATTGTAGTTCTAGATTAACCTTGGGATGTGCTAGGACTTACCACTGTGGACCAAGAGGAGTTGCCTGGAGCAGCCCTGGCTCCTTTACTCTTCCTTGTACTATGGAAGGGCTTTAGCCCAGTGAGTCCAGTTGCCCCTGGGTTCGAATTCCACAGTACAGTGTTCTTCAGAGGGCTGCGTTGCAGTGAGGTATGGGCATTCATAGGCAATGCTTGATATTCCATAGAGAATGTTCCTGGGCCTTGGTGGACCAGCCTTCCATGACTCCTAGGTGTTTCCCATTCCCCAGTGCCCATGTATGAATAACAAAATTGCTTCCCTTAACTTGTGTGGTTGTTGCATCTTACCAGCCTCAACCAAGCGAATAGGGTAACTAGTGTCTGGTGAGTGTGTTCCACAGGAAGAATATGTAGCCTGGGAGCCCTAATACTGGAAGCTTATTTTGAACAATATAGAAAAGAACATTGAGGGTAAGCCAGATGACTCGGCAGGTAAAGGCACTTGCTGCCAAGCCTGGAAATCCGAGGTTAATCCTCAGCACCCACATGGCAGAGGAAAAGAACTGAGTCTCATGAGGTGTGAGGCCTCTGACCTCTGTAGGCATGCCGTAATGTGCATATTGTCACACATGCATACACAATATACATAAGTGTTAAAAAAGGTTAAAAATATTGTGCAAGGAAATTTTTAGTAGAAAACAAGTTGTCTTTTTTAATATTAATTTTTATCGAATCTTTGCAAATTTCATACAATATTTTTTGAATATATTTACATCTCCTTCTATATCTGTATCCCCCTTACTAGCCCTTCCAACAAATTTCTGTTCTCTTTCTGTGTCTAACATATATATATATATATATATATATAT